>JAODXP020003025.1:0-10495 GCA_027497455.2 Sardinella longiceps
ACGTTTCTGGGGTGAAAAAGAGAAATATGAGACGCTCCGCAGCAAAAAGGACTTAAGGCCACCGCACACCGGTTCCGACACAGTGCTCAGCACTCTGCTTCCAACATTCGATTCCATTGTTTTCAATGCAACCCCGCACACCAGCGGCGAACTCTTCCGCCGTTGATTGTGAATTACGATTCAAGTCTATTTTGTCGGAGCCGCCCATTGACATCCAATGTTAATTTCACCGCCTACTGTGCTAGGTGCTAGGCAAAATTGTTGGATTCAAAAGTGCTCCGCAATGCTGTCGGAACCGGTGTGCGGCCGGCTTTACACAGGCCATTTTTTTTTACATTTACTCATTAACTTAGGTCATGATAGACAACAAAATAAAATTTTAAACGATATCAATAATTTTGACTGACAAATTACAGAGCTAAGGACAGAAAAAAGGACAAATTTGAGAAATATGTCTGAAATTCACTAGCATTTCACTTGAAAGACTTGCCATCTGGCTACCTTGGCATATGCAAAGCTAAAATTTGGAAAATGCATGACACTGAGACACTGAGACCAAAATGCTTTTCGGTTGCTAGGTTGTTACTGAGTGGTTGCTAGGCTGTTGCTAGGGTACCTGAGGTGATTGCTAGGCTGTTGCTAAGAAAGATTTGGTGGTTGCCAGGTTAATCATGTCAGTTTTTATGTTGGTTGCAACTACATGCGTCATAATAGCGCCGAAAATGGCAGCCTTGTTTTTCGCTCCTCACCTTTCTTATTTATTTTTGATAACACTACTATGTATATACTTCATTTTTCTACAAAAAGCAAGTGGTCTTATTCAGTATGACAGAGAGACACTACTGGACATAAACAACTCGCTGTCAGATCATGTGGATCCGAAGTTTCTAAACTGGGACCCTGCGCTCACTCGGGACGCATCTTCCCCACTGTTGCCATGGCCGAGACGCCGCCGTCGCCGTCGCCGCCGCCCAAGAGGTAGGAGAGCCGGTGTATTAGTGAGACTGAGACGGCGTGCAAATCGACCACCGCTCCCCAGCATACTTTTAGCCAATGTTCAGTCTTTGGACAACAAGATGTGTGAGTTGCGTGCACGAATCTCATTTCAGCGAGAAATTAGGGACTGCAATATCATCTGTCTCACGGAAACTTGGTTATCGGAAGATGCGCCAGACCATGCCATTTCTCCCTCTGGCTTCTCTGTGTTTCGCACCGACAGGTCAAAAGAACTATCGGGTAAAGTCAGGGGTGGAGGGGTGTGCTTCATGGTTAACTGTGCTTGGTGTGACAGTAAGAATATTCACTCGATCAAGACCTTTTGCTCTCCAGACATAGAATATCTCACCATTCTTTGCCGTCCATTCTGGTTACCAAGAGAATTCACAGCTGTTGTCGCAACCGCAGTATACATTCCACCGCAAGCGGATGCAGAGCTCGCGCTAAAAGAACTATACGCGATTATCAGCAAAACAGAGAGCTTACATCCAGAGGCTGCTTTTATCATTGCAGGCGACTTCAACCACGCATCTCTGAGAAAGACACTGCCCAAATACTTCCAGCATATAGATGTAAACACACGTGGAAATCGCATATTAGACCACTGCTATACTCCCTTCCGCGATGGGTACAAGCCCCTCCTCCGCCCACCGTTTGGCAAATCGGATCATTCCTCTATCCTGCTCCTTCCAGCTTACAAGCAGAAACTGAAGCAGAGCCCACCCACTGTCAAAACCATTCGCTGCTGGTCTGAGGAATCAGACAGTGCAATGCAAGGCTGCTTTGAATGCACTGACTGGGACATGTTCCGTGATTCATCAAATGGGGACATAAATGTATACACAGAGACAGTCACAGGATTCATTCAGAAGTGTGTAGAAGACATTGTTCCATCAAAAACAGTCAAAATGTATCCAAATCAAAAACCATGGATAAATAGCCAAGTAAAATCTGCTCTCAGAGCCCGGGATTGTGCATTTGCCTCTGGAAACAAAGAGCTGGAGAAAAAAGCCAGATATGACCTGCGAAAAACTATCAAAACAGCAAAAAGAGAATATAGGCACAAGATTGAGAAACAGCTGGAAGGGAATGACTCAAGAAATATGTGGCAGGGACTGCACATGATTTCAGATCTGAAGGGGAAGAAATCCAACATCCAAGTCTCTCACCCCTCACTTGCAGACGAGCTGAACCAGTTCTATACACGTTTTGAGGTCAACACCATACCTCCAGTAAGAAGATCCCCCTCCATTTCTCACCTCTCTGACCCAGGCCTAATGCTCACAGTGGCTGATGTGCAGAAGTCTTTCAAGCAAGTCAACATTCGGAAAGCAGCAGGACCTGATGGGATTCCAGGCCGTGTATTCAAAATGTGTTCAGAGCAACTGGCTGGTGTGTTTACAGACATCTTCAACTTCTCCCTGTCCATGAGTGTTGTGCCAAGCAGCTTTAAGTCATCTGTTATTGTTCCAGTGCCTAAGAAAAAACAAATCACCAGCTTGAACGACTGGCGACCTGTGGCCCTCACCCCCATCGTGAGTAAATGTTTTGAAAGGCTTGTGAAGAACATCATCTGTAAAATGATTCCACCTGCGCTTGACTGTCACCAGTTTGCCTACAGACAGAACAGATCAACTGATGATGCCATCACCAGCGCACTGCATACCTCCCTAACTCACCTGGAGAAAAAGACACTTACGTAAGGATGCTGTTTGTGGACTACAGCTCGGCCTTTAACACCATTGTCCCCAGTATACTCGACGGCAAGCTCAAGAGTCTAGGCATGCACAGCGGCCTTTGCAGCTGGATACTGGACTTCCTCTCTGCACGAAAACAGGTGGTGAGAATGGGCTCCATCACATCGTCCTCTTTGACCATCAGCACAGGAGCTCCACAAGGTTGTGTTCTGAGCCCTCTCCTCTACTCTCTGTATACGCATGACTGTGTGGCTATACACAACACCAACACCATCATCAAGTTTGCAGATGATACCACTGTTATCGGTCTAATCACAAACGATGATGAAACAGCCTACAGAAATGAAATCGACAGCCTTATGCATTGGTGCAAAGAAAACAACCTGTCTCTGAATGTGTCCAAGACAAAGGAAATAATTATTAACTTTAGGCGGAAAGAACACCAGTTTGAAGCCATTAACATCAATGGTGAGACAGTGGAGAGAGTGAGAGACTTCAAGTTCCTTGGCGTTACCATCTCAGAAGACCTCACCTGGGACAGTCACACTCACAACATTGTTAGAAAAGGCCAGCAACGTCTTTACCACCTTAGACGATTGAGAAAGTTTGGTATGCGACCCAAGATCCTGAAGTCTTTTTACAGAGGCACCATTGAGAGCATCCTGACAGGGACCATAATTGCATGGTATGGGAACTGCTCCCAATACAACAGGAAAGCACTTCAGAGAGTTGTGCGTACAGCACAGACCATATGCGGCTGTGACTTACCCTCCATACTGGAGCTATTTGAGGGAAGATGCATCAGGAAGGCAAAAAAATCTTGAAAGATCCTAGTCATCCCAACCATGAACTATTTGAGCTATTACCGTCTGGCAAACGGTATAGAAGTTTGAAAGCTCGCACTACCAGACTCCAAAGTAGCTTTTTTCACCAAGCTAATAGACTGCTCAACTCATGCTGAAGACAATAAGGCACTTTTTTTTTTGCACTCACACACACACACACACACACACACACCTTTCATTTATTTATCTTTTTTGAGGAGACAAAACACAAGAATTTTTACTCTTTTTATAGGCTTCAAACCTATGATGAGAAGTAATAAAGATATCTTGAATCTTGAATCTTGAATCTTGAACTGTGGAAATGTGTATGTTATTGTATGTACTGTATGAGTATGTTGATTGTTTGATTATGCTGAGGTCATCTTTGTGGAAGTGATTGAAGGTTACTAGGCTGTTGCTGGGGCAGATCGTTGGTTGCTACATGTACTGTACGTTGATCAACCATAAGAAGATAAAGACTAGTTACTATGGCTTAAAACACTAACTACCTTACATTGGACAATTAAGCTCATTCAAATAACACACACTATGTTGTTCTGAGTCACCTGTAGAGGTTTGCCATAAACAATTAAGTCTATTTTTCTCATGGATGCTTCCTGTGCTGTCTGTAAAGCGCCGCGAGACAATGCATTGTATTTGAGCGCTCTACAAATAAAATTGATTTGAATTTAATTGAATTTTATCTTTGCACTCTTACGTGATAAAAAAAAAAATCAAACCTTGGAATCACGGATGCGGTCAGCTGCGGTTGGCAGGTTCCCTTCACTATGTGCACGACTGATGGAGTTGTTGGTGAAGTTAGACCCAGCTGAGGTAGCGCTGCTGGCGGTGCTGACCATGCTGGCGTTACTACTACTGGGGTTGCTCTGGCCACTGCTAGTGCTGCTCACGCCACTGGTGCTTCCATTGTTGGTCAAACTGCGCTTCCAGCTCTCCCGTAGGCTGCTGTTGCGCTGACGTGGTCCATGATCACAGATGTAGCTCCGTACCTATGCAAAATATGACCCAAGATAGATAATGATGATTTTTACTGTGGCTTTGCGTACAAGCACAAGTGAGACTTAAACAACAGCAAAAAATAGAACTTTGTTTGGAATTTCAGAGGAATTGTGCACTTAAAAGTGTGAAATTGGGTTTGCGTTTGTGACATAGTAAGGACACAGATGCTAGAAATGTAACTTCAGGATCCAGAACAGCAATAGAAAGGAATATTATCTAGCCCTATGTCTATTGCATCCCAAATCTTTCATAATATATGAATAATACTATGAAAATTAATAAAATATTCTGTCAGTGCATTTTTTTCCCCAAGTCATATTTTTGTAATTTCCTACTGGATGATGTAAGTACTATTGCAGTTTTTGAGGGCTCTTTACCTGTTTGAGCTTCTCATCTGTAAGACGATTCAGTTCAATGATGAATTCACTATCTGTGGGGGATATCTGTGCCATTGGGTCAATGATTTTTATGATGTCCAGTTGCTCTCGCAGGCCCATCTCCGTACTCACTTTCCGGCTGAGGTATTCAATATATTCCACCTAGAAAGAATCACACAAAAGAAAATCTTAAATAAAACCGAGAATTCATTGAGCAAAGACTAAAACATTCCTGAGGTACTCCGGTATTTCCGTGGTTGTCATATTTGACATGATTTGACATAACATTTATATAATTTTTCACCAAAAAAACAACAACAACAACAAAAACTCTGATTTAATTGTCAAATGATGTAAGCACAACAAAGCAACTATAACTTAAAGTTCATCTTCATACACTCATGAAATAAGTAAGTTCTGTTGTAATATCCCAGATACAGTCATTTATAAATTTAAATAATATGGATTTTCCATGCATCTTGAATTGGTAATACCAATTGACAATCACACTTCAAAAGCAGAAATGACAATAACAAATCATCTATTTAAAAGATATAAAACAATGTAATTTCCATCACAAATTACTAGCTTTTCTGACTAAATTTGGCCTGAGACAAAGATGTAAAATAGGGTAAGATGGAATATGAATGCATGGTTTAGGACAGACCTGTTCATCATTTGTCATAGCACTCCAGGGAAGTTCATCGAGGTTCCTATGAAGTTTACTCCTTCTCTTTGAGATGAGGCAAGGGGAGCTTGGTATGCTAGGGATGATGTCCGACAGTACATCACTTCCACTGGCGATGTCACTTCCGGGAAGCTAGAACATAGTCATGAAGTGCATATTTATACAGTGCAAATATATATAAAAAATTTAACCATACTCTCACACCTTCTGACATCCCAAAGTGTATATAAATCATTTTTTGTGCTTCTATCCACTGCGTAACAATATGGCCCCTTTTTTGTTGATAATTTCCTCTACTACTGTATAAACTATGCTTGCCAGAGTGCAGCATTTGCAGCAATCACAGCCCATGTCTACAGCCAGTGCAGTTCACAGGTGAGGCAACTGGTACCCAGTTAAATCATAGCACAGGAATTTGGAGGAAATCAAAAGCATGAAGCACTGTCATCCTTGACTGAAAGGACACCATTACCAGTACTTGTGAATAAGCAGCAGTTTGTAAGCTGTTTGTACACCTTGCGGGCAGGTGTGATGGAGAAGACCAAATGGTCAGAAATCAAGACCTTAGGAGTTCCAAACACTGACCATTACGCAAGTCATTATTTATTGGGAAAATACATTTCGGTTTTAGACCTTCATCAGGTCTAGGACAGAACCATAGAGCCTTCTAAGCTCTTGAATAGAATATTTGCCATCGCCCTTTTCATCTCACACACACCCCACAGTTTGGGAATCCCTGTTTTAGACTTATATATGGGCGCTTCCCTGATTTGAAGGTGAAATTAGTGTGTGTTGTCAGTATTATTTTAATTTTTTGGGGAAAGAACTTTCTCCATTGGAATAAGAAATTATTCTTCATCCGCTGGATAGTTTTTGTATTCCACAATCAATCAAAGGTCATCATTCATTCATTCATTCATTCCACCTTTTAACAAAATATAGTTTCCATAAATCTTTCTCCCCTATGATAATGATATTTTTCTAATTATTGCAAAACTTTGGTATGTATTTCAGGAATGTCAACGATTAATGTAGTTAAGCATGAACACCATCATACCTGCCATTCAAACTCACTGTCAGACCAGTCCCAGTATGTGCTAATGGATGATGACACATCACTGCAGACGCTGCCCTCTGGGAACAGATCATAGGAGGTAAACTCCTGGTCATCTAGCAGAGAAAAGCTGTCATCCTGGTCCCCAACGGACACCGAGGAGAACAACTCCTCGCTGCATTCTGAACTTGCCACACTCGTTCCGCAAGATGTCAGGTTCCATCTGTACAAGGGAAAAATAAACCAGTGTCATCACATTTCCAAATACCATAGTTACCAAAAAGTAAACAAAAAAAATATTTGGAGATTACACAAAAATGTTGCTTAATAACAATCTAGGGTGGGTTTCTGCCAAACATTGCTGGCTGACATTGTTTACAATCTTGTTTGCATATTTGGTGTTTCTGCAGCATTTCATTGTAGTCATGGTGGGCAATTTTAGTGGTTGGAATGATTGGATGAGAATTGTCATTTGGGGCGGTACTCCAAAAGAGTGCTTAGTGCAAGCTAAAAGTCATGGAACTAAGCACTTTTTTGGGCTTAAGCACCTGGGAGAACTATTGCTGTTAGTTTGCTGTGAGTATATTTGGGGGCCTTACTATTAGGCTAAGGCAGGGGAGGCAGGCTTAATATGTGGACAAATCTTTTCAACTTAAATTGAACTAGCTGTCTGAAAGTGTTGTTTCGTTTGTCAATCAAGATCAAAAAGTAGTAATAGCCACCTGTGAGTTCAGAAGACTTAGAGGTCCGGGCAACTTTAATCCCTCACATAACACCTCATAATAAAAATGTTATGATTCATTTATTTTTGATGCCAGGATGCCAGAATTTCCATCCATCCCTCTACCAAACCTAGACTGAATGAGATGTTTTGAAAAGTTTCATTACCTGTTAGTGTTAAAACGATGTAGTGGATCTGTACGATGGCAAGAGGACAGCTGACATGCAAACTCGCTTAGCTCCGGTGTTCCATCATCACTGAAGTTTACCCTCTGAGACAGAAGTGGACAGGGATCCTCAGGTGTGAGAAACTTCTCATAAAGCTCCCCAGACATCAGGAACAGCAGAGTTGGCACTGAAATGAACATAAAGAAATGTTATCCAAAGCAATGCAACATAATACGCTCGTAGATGAAGAATCCACAAAATTCCATGCTTATTATACTTTTTAAAGTTTTGGTTTAAGTGATAAGCTTTATTTTAGTGCTAGGATAAGTTTTACTATAGTGTTATGTTCATTTTCCCATTGTAGATTTATGTAATAGGCTAAGCTTTATATTCTTTTGTTAAGATTTATTTTTGTGTTAAGTTCTTTCTTTTCTATTTATTTTATGTTCGGCACTTTGTAACTTGTTTTTGAAAAGTGCTAGGCCTATATAAATGAAGATTATTGTTATTATTATCATCATTATTATAACATTGCACAAGCTATCTTACACTATTTAAACTCCTAAAGGTTACTGATAGAGATGGATCAATGAGTCATTCCATCTTTTGGCATCATATTCTGAAAGACCATTGGAACATGCAAATGCGCAAGAGAAGGTATTTCTATTCGCATGGTTTCACTAATGTGTGCAAAATACAATAAAATACAATAAAAAGCAAGTAGTGTTGGAAGTTTAACAAAAGGCTTGTTCACAAGAATGTTTAAAATTCAATTTCAAAGGGCTATACTTTCAGAACTATTAGTGAAGCAGACTCACTAATCAAGGTTTACATATAGACCTAGGTTGGGTGTACAAACAACTAAGTTTTTTTCCAGATTTTTTCAGAGTATGACCTGCAGGGTGGATTTCTGGATCCTGGTGGATGTCTCTCGGAATGACCCTATGGTGGCGATGTGAAAACAAAGTTTGCAGAAGTCTAACAGCATAAGTTATCATCAAAGTGCGGCCCGCGGAAACATTTCCTGCCAGCCTGCGATTCATTTATTGCAATAGTAGCCCAAACTGTTGATATGCAACCTGGTCATTCCAATCATAACAAATGTGATTTACTTTTTTATTGTTTTTTCTCCCCCAGCCACTTTGGCAGCCCTCAGTTCAATGTTATGTCCCTAAATTGGCCCTCACAAATGAAAACTTTGAGAATCCCTGGTCTACAGTGTGGGAACATTTAATCAAAAATTCTTTAGAGCGTTCTCTGATTTAGGTTTATGTTTTTATTTGTAAAGAAAGTGTGAACGGATGTGGCCTCTGACTCCCGTTACTTGTCAATGCTACACCAGAAAACATCTGCATGTTAACTGTGCAGTTCACCAAGTGGAGCCAACACAACAGAAATGTTATTTTGATACAATACTTACTTTGGAACATCAAGGAACACCAACTACTCAAAGCATTGCAGTTTTGAAAACAATGTTTGAGGTTGTTTTAAAGACAGGATTACATTCTGAAGCAGGCAGGGGAGATTCTAAATGAGCCAGAAAGCGCAGCAACAATTCATTTCGCCCTAGACTCCCCAGAAATAGGCCTAAAAATGTCACCTTTGACATTTCTTGAAAAGGCATAGCCTATCTCCCTTTGAAAAATCTGTCACCACCCAAAATCAATGTAGGCTATTCTGGAGGGATAAAAAAAAAACCTCAATGACAGTGATTTAGGTGTACCGTTATTTCATCCTGACTACTGAGCAGCACGTTTTGAAGGAGTCAGCTCTGAAAACGAGCCAAGTTTTGGCCATCAAAGGTAACGTTACTGTAAATTATCGTCAGCAACACTACACACAGACGTGGCGACGGGAACTCATGCGTATAGGCCTAATTGTGAAGATATAACGTTATTATGAACGCCTTCCGAAGTGGATGCTACTGGAACAGAGTTATCAATTGTTAACTTCATAACGTTAATTATCCTAACATTAACCAAGTCGTGTTGTTGTTCATCACCTCTGCCTATCAGGCAGACATCGATTATTTTCGTATGGCCCGTTCCAGGCAAGGACCGCAGACATTACATGTGACGTCAATTCAACATGGCGTCCACAGGATTGCAAAACAACTAATCTCATTTTATGCCTTAGCGTCTGCGTTTTACACGTAAAGAATAATGACACGGCTTTTAACTGCTTATACAATAAATACTATGGAGTACAAAAGCCTACAAAATAGTACTATCGACCTTATGTCTCCGACCTCATTGGTGTTGATCATAGGCTAACGTTTAGCTTAATGTGGGAAGTAAAGTATTTACAGTATGGGGTAAATGGAGTGCCATTCAAACTGCGATTAGTAGCCCAAACAGCCGCATAATTAGACAAATAATCACATATAACTCTTAATCGGTAACAAACCTGTTCTTGAATGAGGCTCGAAGGCGATTTTTGAAGCTGAACAGCAGCTAGTAACTCCAGGGTAACTCTGTGCTGCAGCTGCGCAGTAGCCTGCCTGTGACATCCAGATGGACGCCCTTCGTCATTTCCATTTTTCAAAATAAAAGTTAAATCAATTCAATTCAATTATAGGTGTAGGCTGTCTATTTTCATCCTCGGTACAATTAGGCAATAGTCATTAAGGGCTAATATCCATGATAACATAATGCATGCACAAAACATGCAGCAAATGGTCATAAACTATTCTGTCTACCAGAAAAATATGGAAAAAATGTATGGACATAATATGCAGCTTCATCCAGCTTATGATAGATGGCTACAATATAGGCTATGCTATTGAATACATATACAGTACACGCATGTAGGCCTATGCAAGTATGTGGAACCCAACATTGGATATCTTACATGGAAGTCTATGTGCTGAATATACAGTATTCACTAAATGCTGTAGTTGCATTCAGGACTGGAGCAAGAAAGACTCCACATGACGGGTTTGAATGGATACA
>JAODXP020003026.1:0-10580 GCA_027497455.2 Sardinella longiceps
TTGTGATGTTTACCTGGTCAGTAACGTCAGAGGTAGAGGTAGGCCCGTGATGTCTCACCTGGTCAGTAACGTCAGAGGTAGAGGCGATCGTGATGTCTCACCTGGTCAATAACGTTAGAGGTAGAGGTAGGCCCGTGATGTGTCACCTGGTCAGTAACGTCAGAGGTAGAGACGATCGTGATGTTTACCTGGTCAGTAACGTCAGAGGTAGAGGTAGGCCCGTGATGTCTCACCTGGTCAGTAACGTCAGAGGTAGAGGTAGGCCCGTGATGTCTCACCTGGTCAGTAACGTCAGAGGTAGAGGTAGAGGCGGTCGTGATGTTTACCTGGTCAGTAACGTCAGAGGTAGAGGTAGGCCCGTGATGTTTACCTGGTCAGTAACGTTAGAGGTAGAGGCGGTCGTGATGTTTACCTGGTCAGTAACATAAGAGGTAGAGGCGGTCGTGATGTTTACCTGGTCAGTAATGTTAGAGGTAGAGGCGGTCGTGATGTCTCACCTGGTCAGTAACATTAGTCAGAGGTAGAGGCAAGCCTGTGACAGGAGGCCTGTGACAAGTCCAAGGGGCCATGATGGTTTGACCTCTTTATCTGGCGGTTTGTTTCTCATGTCCGCTCCCTCCTCTATTTCACTGGGCTCCCGTTTCACACGCAAATTATTCATGACACGCCGTCTGATCCCCTCATGTGGTCTATTACAATAAAACTGTGTGTGTGTGTCTGTGTGTGTCTTTGTGTGCTTGTGTGTATGTGTGTCTTTGTGGGTACTGTATGTGTGCGCCTTTGTGTGTATGTGTTTGTCTTTGTGTGTGTGTGTGTGTGTCTGTGTACTGTATGTCTGCGCCTTTGTGTGTGTGTGTGTGTGTGTGTGTGTGTGTATCTTTGTGTGTGAAGTTTCCAACATGCTTGCTCTAGTTAGAGTGTTTTGTGCTCTGTGTGTGCAGGTGAGTGGGCTCCAGACTTACTGTACAATAGTGCAATGATTGGAAGCTATTTGCTGCACAATGCACAACTCAAACACAACTACAATACAATGGTTCAGCAACACATCCGGTGTAGCCAGGGTCATTGATTATCAGAGAAACACTATACACAACTTTCACATTATTAACATCTGCCTATGTAATCTATTGGTCTATACTGGTGTATGTGTTAATATGCGTTAAACCTGTTGGACATACAGGTACTACTTGTATTGGAAAAAAATATTGACTGTGTAATTTATTCCAATTAAATCCTGAGGTATGTTCATCAGGATAATTCTAACAGGCTAACATAGGGACCAAATTGAGAATCAGCTCATGACACACACACACACACACACACACCCATCATACATAACACACAACTCAGACAGAACACACACACCCATCACACACACACACACATGCTGACAGTGTGTTCCAGAGCTCAGCGTAACTCTGCCATTCTATCTCCTCCACCACTAATCTATGGGGATTGATCTTTGGAGACACACACACACACACACACACACACACACACACACACACACACAACACCTTTTCTTGAGTGTATATTTCTCTGGGGGTTCAAAGCTCACTAGGCCCCATCAGAGACTGGGACTTGTGTCCTCCCCTATGGGAGTGCTGCAGATCCAATGACTGGACGACTGGATCTCTCCAATAAACTGCATAGACACGGTCCTACTAGGGTTGGGCGATATGGACTTAAAAATATATCACAATATTTTCTGTTTTTTATCACGATATCGATAACTGACGATAAAAAAGTATATTAGGTCTACAGTTTAACACAGGGTTCATACAGGTGCCTGAAAATGCTTGGGTTTTAAATGTTGCGTTTTCAAGGTTTAGAAAGACACTTCTTGAAAATTTTGTAAAGGTAATCAATTGTAAATTAATTGTTGACAATAAATATTCACCTGACAGAGTTGTTTGTGTAGTCTAATCGGTGGAAATATAAATGCTAACAAAAAATTTCTGACCATCGTATTTCCCGATATGACAAAAATTCCTATTGTAGGATTTTTTTTTTTTTTTGAAGATATACGATAACGATATCGCACAACCCTAAGTCCTACTTGTTTCTGCTCATACAAATAGCATTAAGGCCTCCGCAAACCCGTTCTAACAGCATTGTGGAGCACTTATGGATTTGAATATTTCGCAACAAACCTAGTATTGTAGCCTGTGGAATTAACGATGGATGTCAATGGACGGCTTCGACAAAATAGACTTCACTCGTAATTCACAATCGACGGCGGAAGAGTTCGGCGCTGGTGTGTGGGGTTACATTTAAAACGACGGAATAGAATGTTGGGAGCGGAGTGAAGAGCACTTTGTCGGAGCCGGTGACGGCTTTAGGCATCTTCTCCAATAAACTGCATAGGCGCAGTTTCACTTAGCATTGGGCATGTTATCCTATCCTAACTTCTTGAAACCCACCACCTTGTTAACTACAACAAACCCACAGGATGGGAGTCTAACCACTCAGAGGTTAGAAGCATTCTTAAGGTTCGGGTTGTGAGGATTGACCACACACTGCCGCCAGCTAGTCCAGATTAGTTGGCATGCGTTACATAAGTAGTAGAGTTCACAGTGTTTCTGTGAATCAGGTCTACATACAAGTAACATTTCACAGGTAGCCTGTACTTCACAGCAGTTCTGTTTCAAGGGTAAAAACAAAAACATTGCATTGAATGTTTAGTCTGTGAATGAGCTGCTCTTCAGTAGCGGTTACCCAGTAAGAGAAAGTACATGTTTAATTGGGAAACTTGTGTGTGTGTGCGTCGCTGTGTGTGTTTGTGTGTGTGTGTGTGTCATGGGCCAGTAAGGGAAAGTACATGTTTAATTTTGTGTGTGTGTGTGTGTGTGTGTGTGTGTGTGTGTGTGTGATAGGCCAGTAAGGGAAAGTACATGTTTAATTGGGAAACTCTTGACTGCAGTGATGAATTAATTAGAAGGAGCTTAAGTGTCCCTCTGGCCCGGCCAAAACTAAACACCGACTTCTAAGATTAAACACACATAGATAGGCTATGCACATGCACAGGCATATGCAGGTGTGTGCACACACACACACACACACACACACACACACACACACACACACACACACACACACACACACAGGCTTTGAAATACTAGGATACCCATATGGTTTGGTAACAGGTTACCACAGAGAGATAGACAAGATAGACATGTACGCACTCAAGCTCGCGCACGCACACACACACACAGAATTTCCAAGAAGCCTAGGAGTGAGGGAAGACACAGCCTGACAAGATAAACATGTATGTGCTCACGCACATTCACACACACAGAATTTCCATGAAGCCAAGGAGTGAGAGAACACACACACACACACTCAAACTTTGCACCCCCTCACACATATAAGAGCACCTATGCAATGCAGATCCCTACCCTGTAAATGTCAGCCTTACGTCGTGTGATGAATTGAACATCCTCTGGGGCAGGGAGACTAATCAGACAACAAATGACCTTTGACCCCTAAACATCATCCATCCCGTTCTCGGAAGCAGCAGCAGGGACCTATGATGGCTAATGGCCACCCTCAGCAATGGCCACCCTCATTACTGCCCTAAGTGCTTCCTAGGGAAACACAAGCAAGCAATGCCATAACTGTTGCATCTCTCTCTCTCTCTCTCTCTCTCTCTCTCTCTCTCTCTCTCACACACACACACACACACACACAAACTCTCTCTCTCTCTCTCTCTCTCTCTCTCTCTCTCTCTCTCTCTCTCTCACACACACACACACACACACACACTGTCAGTCTTGCTAAGTTATGTGGACATCCACTTGAACCGCACATTAACCTGCCCTTGACCGTTGTTGAATGTCAGTCTCGGGCTTGGCCTCGTCGCCCTTCGCGCGCCATCTGACAGCTGTCACCACCAGAGCACGAGCTCACGCCTCGTCAATCTCTACATAACACACGCGCTGGCTCGCGACCTAAGCTGACCTGCTTTCTTCTCCCCGCGGGGCCAAAACGCGAAACATGTGTCCTGCGCGCCAAGTAATGCGAATGTCGAAGCTGTGCGGCGACTGCCTCTCGCTCTCTCTGTCACACAACACACACACACACACACACACACACACACACGCACTCCCCTATTTCACAGGATTAAGGGGGCATGCAATTTCATGAAAGGGATTTAAACTCTGCACAGGGTAGGCGAGCTGCCTGACACAAGCTGCATAGAAAACCAAATGTTTTGCCTGGAAGACAAACATATTTTAGCCTACCCAGAACTCAGCACTACAACATGACCGGCGGTGGGCATCACATTTTGTCTACACAGATCACGACAGGGACACCCTGAGGGGGAAACCCGTTGTCCTTGTTACAAGTGCCACATCTCAGACTGCTGCCTCCGGTGTAGGCGACAGCTTTGCGAAAATTATGTAACTTCATAACTATCTGTTGGGGTCGAGAGGTTCGAGAGGTTCCAAATTCCAAATTCCAATTTTTTTTAAGACAACCTAGCACATCCCTAAAACTTGTCTTTATAAATATTTCAGTGATTTTTGAATCACTGTAACCGATTTCGATAAAACCGAGAAGTCGTTGGTGTTAACTTTTCACCCAAATGACGAGCCATTCCATCAACTGTTGCTCATCGCTTTCTCACTTTCTGCACCGCCTAGTGTAGAGTCAGCGTGTAGAAACGTATCGGTCCTTACCTGCATTGTGTCAGTATTTCAGTTCCGTGGAGGGTCAGCTGGTTTCTATCGGACACTGAGACCGTTGTCTAGCGTGCAGCCACTCTGTACACGGAATGCAAAGGAATGCCCGCGTTCATCCCTCTGCGCTGAGAAGACAGGGGGAGGAGGAGGAGGAGGGAAGAGAAGGAGAGGAGAGGAGGGGCGGGAGGAGGCTGTGCGTTCTCCAGTGGAGCGGTTAGGCTCTCTATTGGACAGCAGTCTATTCCACCTGCTAACTGACTCCATGGAGCAGTAGGCTGCGCATAGAGACATGCTGCCTTATTACGAGTTGCCTGCAATTTACTGGTTTAACACCGCCAATGCAAATATCATTCACCAATGTTGGAATACAAATTTTGAAAGACGATTAGATTTTCTGGTTGCATTAATTTTATACAGTTGGGTTGGGCTACTACCACACAACACACAGGCCTCAGAGACAAGTGATGGATCACTTCACAGCGCAAAATTGGATTTAATTGGTTAATCGTAAACATTTTCACTGAAGTTACCAATTGCCTCCACCTTTCCTTCGTAGAGATGATTTCATCTCATCAAATTGGAGGTAAGCTTTGGAGGGAAACCAGAATGTCATTAGAGAGAAAGGCCCGAGATATCCCACCGTAGCCTCCTGCTCGATCAAATCAATTTGAGCGACCTTGATTCCCACGGTGGTGGCAGCTGGGGGGATGAGAGAGAACGAGGTAGCGGCGCCGGCAGGAATAGCAATCAAGGCGGGTCAACGGCTCCTCTCTGCCGCTACCGTCGACGCATAATAAATAGACCCAATCACCATCGCAGATATCTCTGTGAATAGAACCTTTCTGACGATAACCAAGGAATAATGCAGAAATAAGCGCCATGGATCTGATGGAAGACATCATAACCGAGAGAGACTAGAGGTTGAAATTTAAGTGTGTTGATAAAAAAAAAAGATTTCATGCCTGCTGCACTGTAATCTATTGATGCTATTTGCATATGGCCCTTCGCTCCCTCGCAAGAGGACACGTTGCCGTTAGACCTCATTGCGAGAGTACACTGTAAAACCTGACAAGTTCAGTTAACTCATTTTAAGTGTCGTAACTCGTTGCCATAATTTATTTAAGTAAACTTACTTAAAAGAGACAGTAATCTGTACTTAAACTTTTTGAGTTTAAAGAACTCAACTAATTAATGTGGCAATAGCTTGTATGAACTGAGTACATTGTACTCAAACATTCAAAGTGTTCAAACTTAATTTAAATATTGTGTCTTTACTCATTCTAGTCAAGCTTTATTTACTCACTCTATCTGAGGCAGGTCATTGCCTGTCCTGGTTTAAGTTCTCTTAACTCAAAAGAAACATTTCACAGGAGACATGGATAAATACAAGCAGCTTTATTCATACAAATCCAAGTACAATCTGTATAAAATGCTGAAACATTTATAAATAATAAATAAATTAATTAATTAATTAATTAATTAATTAATTAAAAAAAATCTGTGGTTTACAATCAATATGTAAGTTAAAAACAGCGGGTTTCAATTGTGACACTGAAGAGCATGGATAGACAGAAAAAAGGAATTCCATACTTTAAAAGTAGCATAGGAGGCCCGTGGTTCCATTGTACAGTCTGTTTGGGCCAGTAATCCTGTGTCCGATGACCGTCATGACAGGAGGGGGTGTATGTCTGCAGAAGTTCACAAAATATTCACAATAAGACTATGAGATAACAGAAATGTTCACAAATTTACTAACTTCATAGCAGTGCAATGAACAAATAAAGATTCTGTCCAAGGGTCATTTGGGGATCTAATTACTGCAAATCCACACAGAATGACTTAAAATGCATTTCAAACTGTAAACTTACATGCTCATGCTTGAAGGGAGAGTACTGCAGCAGCAGCATGTCTGGTGTGTCAGCTGCTTCCTTCAGGGGGAAAATATTGTCAGTAGAGCTACACAACAACAGCATCACTCTACTGCAAGTTTCTTACCTTAACAAAAAGTAAATGTAACTTTAACAAACCCATAAGCACTAGTTTAACTTACAGCATCAGGAAATGTAAAAAATTTACCTGAGGCTTTCCAAAGATATCTGAAGATGAAGCATCTAGTCAGCTCAGTGTCGCTTAAGGCTGTTTGAGTCTGTGAAGTGCAAAAATAAAAGCTAATCAGTCAGAATGTACACTTCTAGAAGTCCATGTCATTAGAAAAAATATACAGAGAAATGAATTGTATAGATTAGCGAAATTGTATAGTAAAGTTAGATATTATAGCCTACTGCAGCCTACCTAAACGCTGCACAGCCAGGTGTTCCAAAGAGGATGGGGGTGACCGCTGCAAGATGCAGAAATGGGGAGAGAGAAAAGGGTGACTAACTATGTAATCATATTTAGCATTGAAAACAAAAAGCCCATAACTTAATTACATGAATTAGTATGGACAGCTATTACGGTACAAAAGAAGAATTTGCTGCCATATAGCCCACAACTAGGCTACAACTGGGATAGACTATTGAAATATGGAAAATTAATTCCTAATAGTAAAATGGGTATTTCAATTCAGCAGTAGCATGATAAACCTCTCATACTGTTAGCCAGTCAAAACGTTAGCCACATGAATGCCACAAAACTTAGCCACATGGCAACAGATAAAAATATATGACACATTAATATAAACATTGCCTGTGTAATGTTATTATTTTAAGCATACATCTATTGTAATTTTGAAGAAGTTTGGTCTGTAAGTTAGCACAAGCTCCTTTGAAAATAACAGAGTTGGCAATAGCAAGCATATCTGCAAAAGCATTAGCAATATTTTGCAAAACCCCTTGACATGTTCTTTTTTTTTACAAAGTTCCTGTTTTGTGATTGAAGAGAAACAGGCATTTTTTTCACAATCACTCAGAGTTTTATGTTAATACTCACCATTCAAGCGGCCAGAATGATGAACACTTCTCTCCTAGGTGCAGTGCAGTCACTTCTGTTAACGGCTCCCTTTCAGTGTTCCCGGTAAAAACGTTTGAAATGCGCTAGCAAGTTGTAGCTAACCTCAGCTACAGACCTCACACTTCAACTAGCAGAGAGAGGCGCTTTGCAAATTACCTCTAACATAGCCTTACCTACAAAAAGTCATCGTTTTCAAACAACATACTATGTTTGTTACCAAATTTTAAAACATGGAGTTAAATTAACCCTATAATAATGAAGAAAAAAACAAGTAAAAGACTGTTTGTAGAAAAATGTCCGCCATGTTGAATGATTTGAATGCAGTGATTTGATTGGCTGGTGCCTGTTTGTGATGCTTCAGTACTCAAAACAACCAAGTACGCAGCAAGAGGCTACTCAAAACAACTGAGTTTAACCACTTTTGAGTTCAACTGAATTATTTGATATGAGTCTAACCAACTTTTGACAAGTTTTAAGTAATCTCAGCTCATTTTACTCATTGAACAATACTGTCAGGTTTTACAGTGTATTAATCCGGTGTTATTGCATAAGGGATGGTCTATGTCAGCACAAATAGCCATCACTGCACAGACCGCCAGGGCAAGGCTGAGGTACCCTACCATAGAGCCACCTCTTAGCATCCTCATTTGTCATTACTCCATCAGCCTCTCTCTCTCTCTCTCTCTCTCTCTTTCTCTCTCTCTCTCCTCAGTTTCCACGCAGTGCTTGCAGTAGAGGAGCACATACAAACAAACACACACACACACACACACACACACACACACACACACACATTAGCTCTGATGAATTCTATGAATCACAGATTTAATGGTACAGCCACTCTGTTCTATGAGCCAGGTGAGTTCCTACACACACACACACACACACACATTGGCGTCTTCTCCTTCTCCTTGACTTTAACCTGCTGGCAAATTCACTTATCACCTGGCAACAAGGCAAGGCAGCCTGCCCTCCTCCTCCTCCTCCTCCACACAGAACTATTTGTGGATGGATGGATGGGCAGCAGAGAGCAGGAACAACCCACAGGCCTCTACCTCTCATCATCAGAGAGAGAGAGAGAGAGAGAGAGAGAGGGAGAGAGAGAGAGAGAGAGAGAGAGAGAGAGAGAGAGAGGGAGGGGGGGGGGGCTTACTCCCTCACTCTCCCCCAACCTGGGGGGAAAGAGAGGCTGAAAGAAAGAGAGAGAGAGAGAGAGAGAGAGAGAGAGAGAGAGAGAGAGAGAGAGAGAGAGAGGTGGGGATGGGGGGAGTACCTTACTCCCTCACTCTCCCCCAACCTGGGGGGAAAGATAGGCTGAAAGAAGAGAGAGAGAGGGGGGGGGGTACCTTACTCCCTCACTCTCCCCCAACCTGGGGGGAAAGAGAGGCAGAAAGAAAAGAGAGAGAGAGAGAGAGAGAGAGAGAGAGAGAGAGAGAGAGAGAGGTGGGGATGGGGGGGGAGTAGCTTACTCCCTCACTCTCCCCCAACCTGGGGGAAAGAGAGGCTGAAAGAAGAGAGAGAGAGAGAGAGAGAGAGAGGTGGGGATGGGGGGGGGGACCTTACTCCCTCACTCTCCCCCAACCTGGGGGGAAAGAGAGGCTGAAAGAAAAGAGAGAGAGAGAGAGAGAGAGAGAGAGAGAGAGAGAGAGAGAGAGAGAGGTGGGGATGGGGGGAGTATACTCCCTCACTCTCCCCCAACCTGGGGGGAAAGAGAGGCTGAAAGAAGAGAGAGAGAGAGAGAGAGAGATGGGGAAGAGAGGGTGAAAGAAAAAGAGAGAGAAGGAGAAAGATAAAGATTTTTTTTTTCTTTTTACTTAGGAGTGAGAGATTGGTTCTTTACCTCTAACTGATTGGCTCTTCTTATTGGACAGATTGCTTCTTTACCTCTTTGCTTTTTTACTTCTTAATGAAAAGAAATGGGTTCTTTAGTTCTTATAAAGAGTGAAGTAGGTTTTTCACTTTCACTTTTAATAAGGAGAGAATTTGGTTCTTTAGTTCTCAAAAGGGGTGAAATAGGTTCTTCACTTTTAATAAGAAGATCAATTGGTTTAGTTGTCATAAGGAGAGATTGGTTCTCTAGTTCTTACAGCAATTAGTTCTGTAGGTGTTATTGGGAGACAGATCGGTTCTTAAAGGGATATTCCAATCCCAATTTTAACTTTAGCTTAGCATAGGTCCATAGGCGCCTATGCTAAGCTAAAACTAAAATTGGGGTTGCCAGGCTAGGAATGTGTGCACTGAGAGCAGCATTACCCACACATGTACAGTTACGCAAGATCTGATATCACCAAGTAATTAAGAGTCCAGGATCAATGTTAAACTTGTTGTCCTGGATCAATGTACTCTAACACTAACCCTAAGCCTAACCTTAAGGGGAGGTTCGGTTTTTAACACATTTAGGCCCTTTTCTAGAGTGTCTAGGGTGCAATAGAACGATTGACACCAAAATTTGGATGATTGGTCCTGTCTCGAGTATACGGCTATTTCAGAACCCCCCCTTCCTGCTTCAGACAGGCTAGCTTTGTGCATGTCTGACAACGTTCCCTAAAAACACCTAAAACATTGTTATTTTCAAATATGCTACTCACCGAGTCATCAGTGCTGTTATATGGGCATGCAAAACAATTCTCGTCGTGAAAAACCATTCCTGTCGTGTTTTATTTAGCATTTTGAAAATCCTGGAACTATTTTCTCCGATATCTCACAGCCGCCTATAAACTTCCGCTGTGCGCTTAGCTGTAGACTTTTCACAAGCTGTGCAACTCTTCACGTTCAAACGTACAGCGGAAGCTAGCCTGTCTGAAGCAGGAAGGGGGGGTTCTGAAATAGCCGTATACTCAAGACAGGACCAATCATCCAAATTTTGGTGTCAGTCGTTCTATTGCACCCTAGACACTCTAGAAAAGGGGCTAAATGTGTTAAAAACCGAACCTATCCTTTAACCCT
>JAODXP020003027.1:0-50000 GCA_027497455.2 Sardinella longiceps
CAAAGAAACAGACTAGAAATATGTGTCTCCATCTCTGTCTCCACTGTTATAGGGAAACTATTTATTTATATTGTATTTAGGGTCATTTACTAGTTTTGTAATCTTAATTATGGTCACATGACTCATTGTGGAGGGAACGAATGCTCCTTTGGCTCCCCCTACTGTCTTTCCATGAAATTACAGAACTTGTAGAATACCTCGTCAAGGGTGAAGTCAAAACCTAAATTTCAATCATTATTATTTATTCAGTCAACGTACTGTCTAAAGGGTGGTGACAAAGATATAGCAGTTATCATAACAAAGGTCATTTCAGTTAGCCTCACCACCACACAAACAAATAAGAAACTATTTTCTTCAGATATAATATGACATTGTAACAGTATCAGTATCTGCACATTTTTTGTTGTTGTCTTATTAATGTTGTGTATATGATGTTAATATCCGCAAGCCCAATGTCTATGGGACGACTGGAGAGCTGGGGATCTTCACAGTGTCTGGCAGCAGCAGTAGCCTGTATTCCCATGCAGGCCCCCATGACCGACCTTCAACACACTCTACTGAAGACCCAGTCCGGAAAACCGCAGAGCAGCCAATCTACTGCAATTCTCAGGACATTGTCATATACTCCATTTTCAGTCTGCCTGAAGGGACTACATCTCCCACAATGCACTATTCTACAATTATTGAATGACAACTGAGCACTGCCACCAGTTGAACCTGGCAACATGCCTCCTTCGGACCCAGAACCATTCTGTTTAGCCTGTATGGGTCTGAATCATGGCCAGGCTGCCCTGGACGACCCCTCCACCTGTTCAGCTCTGCTCTCCCTCCGAGAACGTTAGCCGAGCAGGCTGCAGCCTTTAAGAGCCTTGAGCAGGGCCGGTTTTAGCCTTTTTCGCTTGCCCAGGACACATTCTAGTTTTGCCCCCTCTTTTCATGAAATATAAGTGAAAAATTGCAGGAAAAAGTAATAACTGGATTGCCCCCCTGATATTTGGCATCCTAGGCCAACGCCTAGTTTGTCTATGCCTGGAACCGGCCCTGGCCTTGAGGACTGTTCCCCCCCTATTTCTATGGGTTAGTTTGAGTTGAGTTTGGTTAAGAAGCCTAAAATGTGTAATTTCCAAGTCTTAACGACATCAAGAAGTTTGATTGAAAGAGAGCATGTTACAAAATAAATGTCTGAAATAGGTAAATATGTGGTCTTTGGTGATTTTTGCCCTCAATGGTGCCTTCCAGGTAGCACTGCCTTCAAGGCACCACTTCACTCAGTTTAGGGTTAGGATGAGGGTAAGGGTAGTGCCTTTTAGGCTGTGCTGCCTGGAAGGTGTCGTTGGGGGCAAAAAACACCATAAGTATGTCCTCTGTTGGTGTGGTCAGCTAGAACAGCACACAATGTGACGGGATACACAACAGTGAACAGTGAGAAGACACATTCTGCTTCCTGATTCTACATAATGTTCTAATACATAGTTGAATGAATATAAGGTATTGTTGTTGAAAAAAGATCATTGTATATTAATGGAAGAAAAAAGCCAATCAATAACTTGATTTAAAAAGAGATGAAAAATAAAATAAAATATTACTCTAGTGTTGAGGTGTATGGTTGATGAAATATGAGTCAAAAAGTTACTGATACAACTGTTAAAGATGAAGAAAAATATGACAACGTTGACTACGAGACGTTGACAGGGCTTCTGCAAATCATTTATAGCTTTTCTCATTTTGAGCCGACTGACAGTAAGAAATGTGGTTGGGTGGTGTGATACAGGAACATACAGTATGATCACACATAGTTACGGTCACTGCTGTAGGCCTCACTTGTGTGCTAAACCAACACTCGGACACACACAAACACACACACACACACACACACTCTCTCTCTCTCTCTCTCTCATACACACACACACTCTCTCTCTCTCTCACTCTCTCTCACACACACACACACACACAATATCACCAGCCAGTCATGTTCTGTGTCAGAGAGGGAAGAGGAGGGGCATTCACTATGGTCTAATCACACACCAGACACACTACAAGAGAACACTGCAAATATTAGTACTTCCCAAATTAAAATCTAATGCACAAACCAGCTGACCAGAAAGATAGATACGTAGACAGACAGGCAGATATACAGATAGATACTGGTGTAAATGACAAGAGAAGGCCACTTACTTTATAAAGAGAATTTAAAGTAATTTTAAGAAAGGCAGCGGGAGAAGGCGGCCACTAACAATATTTATTCCAGGATACATATTCTTTTTCCTCATGAATACATCTTTGATTATCTTCCTCTGTCTGCTCTTTGGTAAGTTACTCTGTACATATCACACAGACCAGACAATACATGTGATGTGTCCTAAACACAAATACACACACATAACAACCACACACTTACAGTACATTGACACCCACAGTACACTGACACCCACATACAGTGTACTTTCATTTTTAAAGTCATGGCTCATGTCCTCTGAGAAATCATGAATTCACACTTCGGTACTTTGTATGCAGCACATTCTTGTGACACACATGACCTGTGTGTGTGTGTGTGTGTGTGTGTGTGTGTGTGTGTGTGTGTGTGTGTGTGTGTGTGTGTGTGTGTGTGTGTGTGTGTGTGTGTTTGGATACATGTATGTTACTGCACAGTTGTTAGTCCTGTGGAGTCCATGATCAAGGTGACTGGATATGTGGGTAAATCAGCAGTGATCAGATGCCACTATGATAGAGGATATGAGAGAAAGTCCAAGTACCTCTGCAGAGGGAAATGTGTCTGGGGGAGTAAAGACGTTCCTGTTCAGACTGAAGCAGGTCAGACCAAAGCAATCAATGGTAGATACTCTCTGCATGATGACATCACTGCTAGATTCTTCACTGTGACCATCACTGGACTGACTGCACAGGATTCTGGGAAATACTGGTGTGGAATTACAACAGGAGTGGGGAAGTTTGATGTGTACACTGAAGTAAATTTAAAAGTGATTAAAGGTAAAACTCAAGACACATCTCTACAATCCATTTCCTCATGTAACTATTTCCATATACTGTACATACTGTGTATCATCGCTTGTCTATCTTTCAGGCCCCCCTCCTACACCAAAGGCAAAACTTCTACCGTTCACTGAAGTCTCCACTCACTCATCGCCTTCACCTCTCAAATCTAACACTAATATTGGTAAATGGTGCTCCATCTTATTCATTTACATACATATACATAAACATACAGAGCATATACTGTTGACTAAAATTTAATAATTTGCTCCCAAATTGATTGTTAGATGTGATTGTTGTTATAGTAGTGGTGTGGATATTTATATTTGTTAGAGCAATATTTATATGTCGTTACCGTTATCATTCTTTAGCCTGATAAATCAATTTGCTACTGCTATAGACCCTACGTCTAGAGTTCTAGGGTAATCATTCTTGGTGTGAACAGCCCTTCATGGTATCAGTCCTGTAATGTCTTAATTCACACAGACATGAATGCTCATTTAATGTTGATATAGTAATATAATAGTAGTTCATATAATGTTGATATAATGTTAATAATTTGTAGTGCTGTCAAACGATTAAAAAAATTAATCTGATTAATCACAACATTTTGCAAGGATTAATCATGATTAATCACTTTTAATCGCAACTCATTTCCTCCAGTAAGAATTTGGATGCTAGGGTATATTGGATCTTTATTTTGCCCTGTAAAGGCCCTGATACTAAATAGTTGGCTTTGTTCGTCTCAAATGGGGAAATTCACACCTGTCCCCTACCCCCAAGGTTTCCCCAAACATGTAGTTGGATAGTCAGGAGCTAGGCCATAATCTTGATCTGACTTGACTTGATAGCGAGCCATTTTCTATCTGAACATAATCTTCTATCTAACATAATACATGCCATGAAAGTGTAACCATATCCATCAGGATTAATCTGAGTTAATTTTTTTAAACCGAGTTAAATATTTTGGATTAATCACGTGATTAATCAGTTAATTTTGCCAGCACTAATAATTTGTTAATATTATTTTGTTGTCCATAGGGCAGGGCACTGGTTCTGAGCACTCTGCCATTATTCTGATCTTGTGTGCTGTGGTCCTATTGGTCATGGTGGGGTTACTCTCAGTCCACTACTCTCATCAGAAGAGGAAGAAGAAGTCAGCAGGTACACACACACACACACACAGACACACACACACACACACACACACACACACACACACACACACACACACACACACACACGTTCTCTCTGAATACATTCAGTGACAGTGAATAGGCTTCGCTATGCCTGAAGTCTTGGAGGGCTATTCCTTTGTAATATAACTAAACCTCAATGCCTGATGTACAGTATTAGGTCACGCATGGTTCAGTGCAATGAGATTGTGGTTAGGGCTATTGTATTTAAAGACACCTCCAGCAACTGAAAGTACTTCCTTCTTGCACTTTCTTTCCACACACTCAAATTCATGCACACACACACACACACATACACACACACACACACACTCACTCACACAAACATACAAACAAATACACACGCCACCCACGTCTCACGGTCACCTCGCTCATGACGCTCACTTTTATTGGTCCCACCCACCTCTTACAGCTTGCAGCCCACCCAGTCTCCAAAACGGTGAGCGTATGGAGGAGGTAAGAGAAAGTCTTTTTTTTTTTCTTTTTTTTAAATTTTAAATTAAGTATAAAACCCACCCATAGGCCACCATAATGCCACCTCTGATTCATGTGTCATTTATGATCGCCAGTTCTGTACAGTGCTATAAAAAAAGAAGGATGAGTTTTATTAATGTTGTGAATGTTATCAATAATATTATCATTAATAATTGTTATATAAATTAATATCTTCTAGCTCAATGTCTATGAGATGTCTGAGGAGCATGTCCCTGAGGTCCAACAGTCCATTCTTGCAGCAGGCCTGCACAACCAACCATCAGCGTACTCTACTCTCAACACAGTCAGGCTAACCCCAGAGCAACCCATCTACTGCAATTCACAGGACTCCTCTGTCATTTACTCCAGTGTCATTTTTCCTGAACAGACTACATCTCCCACAATGCACTATTCTACTATGATTGCATCACAACTGAGCCCCAGTGTCAATGCTTCTGCAACACAGTCACATTGGGGATGATATTATCTACTCTGATGTACAGCCCCTCAGAATTTAAAACAAATTGTTTTGTCATTGTTTATGATAAAAAAATAAATAAATAAAATAAAAAAGGCAGAACAGAGAGAACAAGTTTGGTTTATTTGACAAGCCTTGTTTTTGTTTGATCGTACAATGAAGGGACCAACAGTGTACACTAAGTGTGGGAAATTGTTTTGGCTGAAGGGCATGATCAGGTTTCAGATACTGACTGGCTGGCTGGGTGTTAACAGTAAACCTGCAGATGACGTTTGATGGCAGTAAATTGGTAAGTCTCAAACAAGCAATCCCACTTTCTCGATATACAACATTTTTCAAATCAGACCTATAATCTAACCTTGGTTAAATAAGATATTACTGTAGTTTGACAAGGCTCCACAGGCCAGATTAAATAGCCCAACAGGCCACATGTACTCAGGGCCAAGGATATAGCGTGTATGTCGACGTTGACGACCGCAATGAACGCCAAAAGCGCCCTCGTCAGCGCCGGTTCGAACCCCGCCGTCTGCATGAAAAATTCGGTCGAGATGTTTTGAAATTATGCGGAAGTGGCGGGTTGAAAGATAAACAACACGGAAAAGAGCGTGTTTTAATTTCTACTAGCAAAATAAGGCATATTTTCAAAGGCAACTGTAGTTTATTTCAATTACTACAGTGCATTGGGAATGCATTAACCCATTGACTGCCAGCCATTTACAGAGCAGAGAGTCCCATACTGCCAGTTTTTAGGCATTTTAACATATTTAAGAGCTACAGATAAATAATTGGGCAGCCATTGTGTTAATATCAGACTCTATCAATTTGGCATATGTGCCTTTTTTAATTTATTTTTATTTTATTTATTTTTTAGAATTATTCCAGTTGAAGAGAAAGACTGCATGTATGAATCATGAATGCTTGCATTAAATGGTTTGCTATAACAATGACTCCAGACTATTAATTAATTATTGGCCTACTAAATATACGTTAAAGTGAATATATTTTAATAACACACAAAGGAAGATGTGATATCCAAAAAAGTTTTTTTAATTCACAAATGACATATCTCTCTCTCTCACACACACACACACACACACACACACACAAACAAATATAAATATATAATGAATTTAAAAAAATTATAAACTATGTACAAAAGCACACCCTCTCCCTCCCTTTCTCCACTTCAGTCCTTCTTTTTGCCATAGCCTTTGGCTGCCAGACGCTCTCGCCATTCAGCTAAAGATTCTTTGGCTGTTTCTGCGCAATACCAGTTCCCGAAGTACTGCTGGTGCCCAGGGGTCTTCCGGTCCTTTTTGCAGCTTTTGCACAAGACTATGTCCGTCTTTCTTTCATACTTTCTGGAGTACATGCCTGCACTCTCCCTCGCCATCTTCCTTTTTCTGTACACCTGTGTGGTGTAAGGGACCTTGGGTGGCACCACCTGAATGCCACCACTTGCACCACTTGGCAATATTGGCACATACTGGCTGGGCTGGTGAGGAGGTGGAACTGGGACAACTCCAGTGGGCATGGGAAGGTCAGTGAAAGCTGTGGAGGGAGGGTGCTGTACTGCTGCTGCTGGTGCTGTTGTGGAGGCAGTTGTAACAGCAGGGTGTGCTGCTAAGGTGGTCGCTGCAGTGGTGGGGCGGTGCTGTGCTGTTGCGGTGACAGTGGCAGTGGCTGTGGGACGACCAACTGTCGCAGCTGAACCAAAGTTCAGCCGTCTTTTCAGCACTGCAGTCCCAGCAGTGTTCTGTGGCAGCACAAAGACAAAAGGACTGGCCACCGCTGCAGACACTACCGCCTCCCTCTGATGTACGGACTGCACGTTCACAGGGGCAGCAACCGGAGCCTCAGGTGTGGGGATGCCTTGCTGGAGAACCCCAGTTTCCTGTGTCCGTGTCCTTTTGTTGTACCTGAACAATAAAAAGAATAATTTAAGAATTCAATTGTCATTTTTGTCTTTTCATATCATGAATAAACATTTTACTACTACTGACCTACACACATTAAAGAAAATGTAATAATCTAGTCAGTGCTCACCACTGTGCCAGAGTTGCTGTGTTGATCTCGGGCAGCTGGATGGTAGTCTCAGCCATCACAAGGGCATTTCCCAGGATGCACTCCCTGATGAAAGGTAAGTTGAGATAAGATAGCACTTTATTAATCCTGGGGGAAATTCGAACATCCCATAGTATCCACAAAGACACACATACACATGATCAACACACAAACAAGCACTGTTCTGTCATGAGGGTAATGGACACCTGAACAGACACAGGCAACATACAATCACCTGGTAGAGTAGAAATGTAGAAAGGGGGTCATAGTGCAAATGGTGTAATTTCTAATGGCAACGCAAGCAATTTGTCAGTGCAGAGTATACCAAATGCATACAGTATTATAAAATAACACAATAAGCATAGGGCAGAGTGAAGTACTGACTCAAGCTCACACCTGATGTATTTGTAGGAGTGGATAATCTGAGTCCACCTGCTTTGGCTCCCCTCTGGGCTTTTTCTCCGGTTAGTGATGGTCAGACAGAGCTGGATAAACACAGCCTCCACCAGCCGGTTGCAGTCCGGCCACTGGGCTGGACTGTGTGATCCAACAAAGCTCCTGAAATACAAAATACATGTAAATGAAAAGCACCTAACAATGGCTGTGGTGGCAAGTGGTTAAAGGCAATGAACAACAACAACAACAACAAACACATCATACCTTCGAGTGGACTCCACCCCTGGTGCGACCATCTTCTTTGTCGCCCTGAAACGACCCTGGCTCAGGGAATCCTGGTGCCGAGGAGGATAAATGGTCCTTGCCTTGTCGTAGTCTGACAGGCTCTGCCAGAGGCCTATCACATGTCTTGCCTCCTCCTGTGTCAGACCAAGGCCATGGTCCTTCAAACTCACCAAGTAGCTGGCCAACTCCTGCACAGCCCTATACCCTGGGATATTGTCAGGCCCCACAGAGTCCTAAACGAGAACAAACATTTACAGAAACATTTATGAAATGCAACACATTTGATATGGATTTTTTTAAGTGAAGTATTAAAAGTGAAATCTTTCATCAACGGCAGAGGCTGAGGGTGGAGGTTGCCCCAACGCTGCATGTGAGGCAGTTGGAGTAGTTACGGACGGTCTAACAGAAGGAACAGGAAATGGAAACACAGACGGTGAGGCAGTTGAAGTGGCAGGGGACGGCCAGGCAGGAGGAGAAAGTGGCAATACAGCAGGTGCGGCAGTGGATGTGGCCATGGGTGACCACGCAGAAGGAGGAGCAGGAAGAGCCTTTGCAGGCGGTGAGATGGTGGGCGACAAGGAGGGTGTCGATGTGCCAGAGGACAGCAGGTGAGGCAGGTGAGCAGGGGAGGCAGTGGATGTGGCTATGGGCGACCACGCAGAAGGAGGAGCAGGAAGAGTCTTTGCTGGAGGTGAGATGGTAGTCGACATGGAGGGTGTCAACGTGCCAGAGGACAGCAGGTGAGGCAGGTGAGCAGGGGAGACAGTGGATGTGGCGATGGGTGACCACGCAGAAGGAGGAGCAGGAAGAGTGTTTGCTGGAGGTGAGACAGTGGTGGGCGACATGGAGGTTGTCGACGTGGCAGAGGACCGCCAGGAAGGAGGAGGATGTATCAACGCAGCAGCTGAGGCAGTGGATGTGGAGATGGACGGCCAGGCAGGAGGAGGATGTGCCAAGACAGAAAATGAGACCGGTGAAGTGGTGCTGGTCAACCAGGATGGTGGAGCAGGACTTACTGAGGTGGCAGTTGAGGTCAAAGCGATGGACGCAGCGGCCACAGCGAGGGGTTCCTCTGCAATCGGAAGAGTGAGGTCCTCTATCGCCTCAGGCTCGACATAGCCCTCATCCTCAGCCTCAGCCACGGTGACCTCTTCTGTCTCCATTGTAGCCAGAGTGATCTTGTAGTCCTCCAGAGCACAGCCTGTTTGCTCATATAGGTATTCCACACCTATGAGTTCGCCTAAGAAAAACAAAACAATAACACACACAAAGAGTAAAGAGATACGGTCCTGGGACTCTATGTATACCAAAGACTTAGGTGGATAAGGAGAGGAGGAGAGGGCAGTTGCAGATAACCCAGGAGGAGGGGGCAATAGCAGATAGATAGCCTCGGCTACATTACAAGCAAAGGCCTGGCTAGCTGCCTGAAAACTATTATTATGAAACCAATGTTTACCAAGTCATACAGCTTACACAGAGTAAATGTCTTTGAGCATATTGTATGCAGTATAAAGTGTTATAACAGTGTCAATATACTGAAGAAAAAGGGAAAGAGAGGGGCAGTGGAAGATAACCAAGGATAGGAGGAGGGGGCCATAGCAGATAGATAGCCTCGGCTACATTACAAGCAAAGGGCTGGCTAGCTACCTGCAAAACTATAATTATGAAAACAATATTTACCAAGCCATACAGTTTACACAGAGTAAATGTCCTCCAACGTTTTGTATGAGGTATAAGGTGTTATAACAATGTCAATATACCGAAGAAAATATAAACATCGATATACATCGGTAGCCCTTACAGGACAGTAATGGTCAGTCTCAAACGGGGGAGGGGGGCAGTAGCCTCGGCTCTACACTCGGCTATTACCGGCTAAGCTAGGGGCTGGCCGATTGGAAATAGATTGTAATACATCCACGAAACCAATGTTTACCGAATTGTATGAGAGAGATACATAATGTTCACGTTAGACGTTACATATTGTAAATACGTCGTTAATGCAAATGGCTAAGGGGACAGTCAACGGCACCGACGTATTATAGCACTAATAAAGTTTATATCGATAGCAATCGATCAAACACTTAAACAATACAATTACGAGAATAACTATAACGTTAACCAAAGTGACAACTAAAGGCAACGAAAGTTTACTTACCGATTTCGTCGAATGCAACGTCTTCGTGTGGAAAATACTGCTATCCTCGTCCGGTATCCTCAGGTAACCTTCATGTGTGCAGAAATCTGCACTTGCAAGATGCCGGTACGATATCGCCCATAGCAACATGTCCCTCCCCCGTATCACATTTTGGTAGCTAAGCACGTCTCTCATTGGCCGTTAACTGTAGCTGTCAATCAAACATTCGCGGTAGCCCTGGCTGTCCTGTCATTGGCCAATTTCTGGTAGCCCTCCGTCCTTCCGATTGGTTTAAACAGGCATTCTTGGTAGCCTGCCTCTCTTGTGATTGGCCCATTCTTGGTAGGCTTAGCTCGACACACCGTTGCCCGTGAGCGCCGGCCCGAAGCTTACGCAAGTTATGCCGTCGCTTAGGGCCCCGACAGCTCGGGGGAAATACTGTTTTTTTATTTTTTAAGGACAAACATTACTCTAACATCCTTGTGATACCTACCCATTAATATTATCATCTTCTAGTTATCGAATCCATTCTATTTATATCACTTACTATCACTCTTTATCTCAGTCATGGTTTGGCTAACACACCGCTGACTTCTCCCAACAATCTAGCGAAGTTGATGTAGCATTTGTATTTTTATTTCATTCTTGTTATTCTGGCATCATAAAACGTTTATGTTTACCACAGAAAAAACTATAACAACAACCTGCAATATGATTAGAACAAAGCCTCCTGGGAATGGTAAAGCACAGCCATAGCGCAGTTTCTAATCCACCGCGGAAGAATCCATTCTACTTGTTTGAATAGAGTAGCTACGCATAGCGCTGAAAATCGACTCCGCGTTCACCAACATCTCACCGCATGCAATCGACATCGTCAGTCCATTCCACATGATCAAGTAGGTAAAATGCATACCGCTGAAAGTCCACACTCCATGTTTTGCATTTGGAACAAAGTAAGTCAGTAAGTGAAATGAATCCTGTGAGCAGGAAAGGAACAGATTCCCGAGGAGGTAATATAACGTCAGTTCTGTTAATTGCCACCTCACAACGTAGCTTTGGCTGAAACCTTATTCTTTTGTTGTACTAAACTAAACATTCTAAACATTCAAGTAGGCTATAGGCTTAGGTTAAGGATAGCCTATTTTTGGTTGATGAATATTTGCTGCCTGCACAGACATTGGACATGAGGAAGTTCTTCTATAGGCAAAATCCTAGACAGTCTTAGGAGATGTATCAAGCTATCTTAATGTAGGACTATCTAATCATTTAATTCAAACCTAGCTCTGTATTGTCAAGAATGGCAAGAATCACTCTTCTCTGATGATATAGGTTAGGCCTATTATTGATGCTTGAAATAGCAAACATAGTGAGTGAATCAGGGCTACATCTGTTAACATAAGCTGCTTATTGTATAGAGTAGCCTACCAATGTCTGTGATATCAGCAATAATGTTCACATAAAATGTATTGTGAGTGTTGTATAAAACCATAGCATCTTAAACTTTTGTTGTCTAATATTTTTCAGTATTTTCAAAAAAATGGTGTAAAATTCAGATGATGACAAGAACACTGGGTGAATTTAAACAATTAATGAAACAAGCAATATGTTGTTGTTGATAGGGAGAACAAGCAATAGTTAATCCATCTCAATATCTCTTGAGAGTGAGTCAGAGGCAGGGTCAACATCCCCCCCACCCGCCCACCCCCACACACACCCTCACCAACACCAAAAAAGAAGGCTGTGGTGGCGGTGAGGGGCCCCCAAATGAAATTCTGCTTAGGGCCCCCTTTGGGCTTGGGCCGGCCCTGCATGTACTGTAGGCCTGAGGTCTGAGTGGTGTACAGAGAGCATTCATTGCTTTCCTCAGTGCTGTAATTTTGCTTAAGACAACAGTGCCACCTAATGGATAGTAATGTATATCTGGGTCATCATATACTGACCCCATCCCTTGACTCTAACATTCTCTTTGGCTATTACCGCAGTGTCCAACTAGTACTCTTGAAATAACAGTTTTCTTTGACTACTATAATGTTGTGGGACAATATTCTGTACTGATGCTTAGTCACTCAAAACCAACAACAACATGTGATCTTTCAAAAATCACTCAATCTTTTAGAAAACCATGAATTCCGATTTTTCAGAATCTGCTACAACCCACTTACGGAGATCCATCATTCCATAAAGTGCATTGCTGTTACTTGTAGGCAGTGGTTAAAGTGGGATTTGGCAGGAGGGGGATCTCGCAATATTTGTGTCAGTTCAAACAAAGCGTTAGGCTTCTCAGGGCGCCGCTATGGGCGGGAAAGTTAGGATGTTTTTAAGGGCCTGGCACTGACGCTGCCCATCAAATTAAGGTTAGGATGTTTTTAAGGGCCTGGCACTGACGCTGCCCATCAAATCAATATTTGATGGGCCCAAAATTATTTTTTGTTATAGGGCCCAACATTTCTAGCAGCGCCCTTGAGACTTCTTGTAGGTTTTCGTAGAAGTCACTGACTGTGGCTGCTGTTCAGTCTGTGGTGAAAAGAGGAAGTTTTAATCTTACCCATTTGATGGTGCAGAGATAATAAGAGGCTGTTCTCACACCCACCCAGAAACCTAATGCATAGATAGAGATCACACTAAAGAAATACATGAATTACAATTTCAAACAAAACTCCAGTACCATGCTGAGGAAAGGCATGAAAGCATGTTTTATTTTATTTTATTATTTTTTTTTTAAATCTGCTTATTAGTGAGTTATTCTACATTTACATTGATGCATCTACGCTTTTATCCAAAACGAGAGTAATTAACAATCAATCTACATAGGAGTCTTAGAGGAAAATAAAACTAGAGGGTCTTCTAACTATTCCATATACTCTATTGCACATATTGTGCATCACATGTCAATGGGACCTACAGCCTTCAAATGCAACAAGACACATCCCTTCACTATGGTTTTCTCAGAATGTACTGCAACACGTTCTCTATATGGTACACTGATGCTTCTTCTTCAGTACTCCATGTACCCCTCTTAATAGCTCACAGTGGCATTTGCCTCTGACCAAAACCACTGTAGAATAAGAACATCAACAAGAAGCATTTCAAGAGAAGAATCTCGAGCGAGAAAAAAAAAAAAAACAAGAAATGAGCAAGACAAGGCCATTAAAGTGTAAAGAAAAAAAGGAAAAGAAAAAAGAATGTAACAGGGAAGTTCTAAACGTATGAGATGGCTGAGTGTTAAGAAGGCAGGAAGTCTCGCAACTTGCTGCACATGACACGCAGATAAAGACGCACGCACAGACAGACATCTATTTCAACACGGCGCAGACATAGTGGGAAAGTAGTAATGATGCTGCAGCAGTAGTGAACATATCATCACGTCTTGCTGTTTGTTTTTGTTTGTTTTTTTATTTGAGAAAGAAGACATGGCAGCGCCTTTGATTACACTCCTCTGTCTTTCTGCTGGTGAGTTTATCTCTCTCTCTCTCTCTCTCTCTCTCTCTCTCTCTCTCTCTCTCTCTCTCTCTCTCCAACACATACTCTAGGCATGTAAAAATGTACACCAAGGGGATGATCGAGACCAGAAGAAAACTAGCTATGCAGACCATTATTTTGAGTCTATATGGAGATAGTGTATTTTCATAACAGGGGTATGTGATGCAACTTCATAAATTAATGCCTAATATTTAAAAAGAGTCATAGCCAACAAAAAGATCTGTTCCAAGAAGTGTGGGAACTGTGATTGGATAACGAAAGCAAGCGAGAAAATCAGCCAAGGTCACCAGGCTGCTTTGCAGAGTGAAAAGAAATTGAGCGCGAAAAAGGAGCATGGGAACATATCTAATATTATATATTTTAATGTTTCTTTCTTTTGTGTGTGTTGTGTTTGTGTAGGTATTGTCAAAGTTGAGTCTCTGGTCATTGTGACTGGATATGTGGGTAGAACAGCAGAGATCAGATGTCCCTATGAAACAGGAAATGAGAGAAAACCCAAGTACCTCTGCAGAGGAAGGTGTATCTGGGGGAGTAAAAACACTCCTGTCGAGACTGATGGAGTTCAGAAAAAAGCTGTCAATGGTAGATTCTCTCTTCATGATGACATCAATTCTAGAGTCTTCACTGTGACTATCACTAGACTGACTGCACAGGATTCTGGACAATACTGGTGTGGGATTACAACAGGGATTGGAAACAATGACATATTCACTGAACTGGAGTTAAAAGTTGAAGAAGGTAAGCAAAATAAAAGTGGTTTGTGTAATTATTGCATAATTATTTAACAGAAGCACATTTTGTTTCTGTCCTCATTTTACAGGGCGTCCTACTATCTCTCCATCATCATCCTCATCATTGTCACCTTCATCAGCCTCGGTTCCCTCATGGACTTCCTGGTCTGACACCAACATGACTAGTGTGTATCAGTATTAAGTAGTAGCCTATTATAAATGAGCGTTTAGTGTAAAATAGGTTTTGTCTTGTTTTGAAAGGTGGAAGTTCAACAGCCAATACCACAAACCATATACAGTATTAATACAGCTATGCTATCTATACCCGGGCTAATCAAAGTACAAAACCAGTAGGTCTATAGAGCTCCCCAGACAAGGTTATGCCAATGTAACTTTATCCCCAGGGAATAGCCTCGCGTTCATTTTGTCCAAAGACGTTTCAAAAAGCCTGGTTCACATAGGATTCTAAGGCTCGTGTCTGTAACCAGCTTTCATTTTGAGTGGAAAAAAACTAAAAGACAAAAGAAAAGCAAATGTACAAGACTGTACATATTTTTACGCCAGAGTGAAGGAGCTATGCTTTTCAGATATCAAAGCTGGTTAGCAATGGGAAACTGCATTGCAACCAACAAGGTTGTTAACTTAGTTAGCAACGATGATGTTGGGAAACAAACTCAGGATAGTATTTAACAAATAGCAAAAATACCTATTCGGGCACTGTAAGTACTGTATCTATGCGTGGAAAGTACAGTCACAGCAAAACCTCCATGAAGTCGTGAAATTGGACATGGACCTTTTTTTCCCTCAGAAGAATGGCATCTGAAAAGAGACAGCTGGTCGCAGTTGCTGGTCGCTCTGTTTGCGGTGTTTTATTTTAACATTAAACCTTCAGTAAGGTAAGCCAAACTTATTCAAACTGTTAAAAAAATAAATTGTTGTCTTTAAAACTTCCTAATGTTCCAAGATGTTACCTTTTTTACAAGGGGTTACATTTTTGACCTAACATAACACTAATATGACATTCTTGGTATTGATGTTGAGTGATTTGCGGTATTATAAAGTAATTATTTATAATACAAATTACAAATTCATACTTCTTTTAACAATTTGTAAGCTGCTAAGCAGAAAGGGGATCTTTAAAAGTAAGCTAGGTTTGCACAGATAGCAATTATGCTCAATTGCATGTGTAGGGACTTTATACAGTTATGTTATGTATCGTTTTGTCAATCCTAAAGATAATGTTTTTGATGCTTCTAGCCAAGAGTAGGTGGTACGTGGTCTCTCAGTCATACAGTGTAGCTACTGACGTGAATATCCTTTTGAATGAAAGTGATTAAATGATGACCGATGGTGAAAAAGACCCTAAATATCTTTGCAAAGGCAATGTTTTTTTCTTTTTGTGCTGTTTTACAGTAACTTAATGAAGCATTGTAGACAGAACCAATGTGTTAATCTTATGTTTCCAGTTCCAGTGACTCCACTTTGTCTTTCCTGTCCACCCCATCAACATATAACTTCTGTATGCCAAGTCTCTACCACACTTCTCTCAGGTGGGCATTACGACTATTTACTGTAGCCCTACATTAATTGTGTGACTGTTAGTTAGATGTAGATGAGTCAAACAGTTAACTGATGATGACTTCATACCAGACTGTCTTTGTTTAACGTAATTTTCCACAGCTGCATCATCTTTCCCTGTCACTCTTCCAAGTGCACCTGATGTTTTAATTTAGTTTTTTTCTTAAGATATTTTTCAGGGCTTTAAACCTCCAAGTCGGACAGTAGAGAGAGCGCCAGGAAACGAGTGGGAGAGAGAGGCAGGCAAGGACTAGGAAATAACGCGAACCCATGGCACAATGCAGCAGATATGTGCGCGCGCACACACACACACACACACACACACACACACACACACACACACACACACACACACACACAGAAAATCAAACTAAACCTCACTGTCATTGTTTAATGTCACCAGGTTGAGGTTTAGAGACGTCACTCTTCAGTCTGTGGTGGTGCTGAGAGGAAAGACGTCACTCTTCAGTCTGTGGTGGTGCTGAGAGGAAAGAGGTCTTCACACTTCTGATGCACTTGAAGTGTCCCTTCCACCTGATCACCTTGATTGTGATCTTTATTCTGATCTGCTGCACGGTGAGTTGATTATAACTATAGCATACAGTCACTGTTTTACACATTGTGCATTAATTGTTTATGAGATGATCGGTTGGCATTGGGAATCAAAGAATCACTCTTCCTTCTTATATGCAACAGGGTTGAGTAAAATTCTGAATTTCAGGGTTCAGTTCAAGAGGATTCTGGAAATTAAGAATTTTGCACTACCCTGCTATGCTAATATACCTTCACTCTGTTTCTCTAATTGTCTTTGAACTATCTTTGCTGTAGCCAAATTTGTCATCAATTACTTGTTGATTGTCCACTGAGGCCTTCTCAATGCTAATTTACCCTTTTCATTGTTAACCTACCTCGCTCAATAAGTAATCGCTTGTGTGTCCTATAGTTTAAAAAGAAAGAAACTTAGTGTACTATTGGCAGTTTACCAGTCTTCCTGCAGGAGGTGTAACTACATTCCTGGGGAGACCATTCAAGCTGAAGACATCGCCGATTGATGCATGTGATGCCCAACTAACGACGTGACACCGGTAAATCCTTCTACTGTGTGATGTGTGATAACCTTGTACAATGTCAGAGAATCAGAGAATTTAGTATTTAGCGAATTTGTTTTTTTATATTATATTTAATTCTATTCATATTGAACAACCAATGCTAGGTTGGCTTCCAAGGCCACGTCCTACTAAGTACAATTGTTGACGAATTCCTTCCAGGTTCAGAGGGTCGCCTCTGGGGTTGGCTTTGGTGAAGTCCTGCTGCAGGAGCTGGCACTGGTAGCTGGAGGCCCTTCATCAGCCCGAAGCTGTTGATTTTGGTATGCAGGGCTGGTTCTAGGCATAGACACACTAGGCGATCGTCTAGGGCACCACATATCAGGGGGGCATCACAATACATTTATTCCTTTACTTTCTTTATCACTTGTATTTCTCGAAAATAGGGGGCAGAACTCAAATCTGGCCTAGGGCAGCGAAAAGGCTAGAACCAGCCCTGTTAGTCTGTGCAGTTGGGGGACCTATGACCATCAAATGGGCCCTTGACTACTATACTACCTGGAGACCACTGAGCACTACAGTGGTTGGAGAAGATGCAGAATGCCAGTGTCCTTGTCACCTGTAGGTCTCTTCAGCTATACAACTCTACTGTATATTGAGCAGGATATAAATGTTTATCTTAATGGAGTTGTCTACTCTTGTAAAGTGTTTTTATTAATATGAAGTAAATCCATGAATTTGCCATCATTTTAATTGAAAAAAAGGAATGTTGAGCAGGATGTAAATCTTTGTCTTAATGGTGGTTTCGACACTTGGAAATTTTTGAATTCTAAAATTCAATTTTGAATCTGTGAAGATTCTTTTGTGATGAAAAAACAACAAAAATGTGATGTGTGTTGTTGACTGACAAGGTACATAACACATTTTTCAAAAAAAAAAAAAAAAAAAAAAAGACCTTACCATGTTTAATTTTTTGAATATAGTGTAGTATTATAAATATTTCTGGTGTTAAGATGTTTAATATGGATTTTGGTGATAGTACATTGGATGTATACAATAAAAATAAAATAAATCTTTAATTAGAAAATTAGTGGCGGATGGTTCACATTTTTTCCAATAAATACTGGGATGGGGGTGGGGGTTCAGAGCCCCGAGTTGCTTTTGACTTGTTTGTCACCGCCTTTACCAGACATTTTTGATGTTCGTGTATACGTGATCACGGGGAGGAGAATATAATAGGTCACATGTAAACTAAGCTTGAGAAACATGTTTCATTCTGTTCTGCTGCATCAATGACTTCACATGTTGGACACAAATAGAAATGCAATTGGTGTATTATCTCAAACCACATGAGTCCTCCGATGTGGTCCCCCAAATAGATGACTATTTCTGCAATACTGTACATGCTTTATGAGACATGAAAGATCAACAATAAGTGTCCTGAATTTGCACCTGACCAAAACTAGAACAAAGATATCAAAAACAAGAACCACAACTTCCAGATAATTCCACCTCAATAAAAAACAACTGAGCAGGTAAGAGTAAAGGGAAATGAAAAATACACTTGGAAAGTACTAAAAGTGTGAGTTAATACAACAGGAAGTAGGAGTGGTCTCCTCAAAACTTGTTGCATTGACAACATCACTATGCTGCACACATACCTCATCAACTCTCAACAAACAGATTAACTCGTACACGGCCTTTTCAACACAGCGGCGAAGTAACCTATAGTAGTAAATAGTTTCATGCTATAGCACGTACATCATATACTACAGGTTTTTGATCCTTGCCAAAGAAGACATGACAACGACTTTGATAGCACTCTTCTGTCTTTCATCAGGTGAGCTTCTTCAAGTTATACTTCCAATGACTTGCTGACTTTCTCTCTCTCTCTCCAACACACACACACACACACACACACACACACACACACACACACACACACACACACTTGATGAAGTCTATTGTGGACAGAAACTTTGTCCATTGGCATGGAGCTAGTTTGTGCTGTCTCATTTTCTTCATGTCATTGTGTTCCTGTGACTTTAATTTCTTTTGATACTATAATGCTATGTTTCATGCTTAAAATAGTTATGTATGAAATTAGGGTCCTAAGATTACTGATGCTATTGACTCATTGTAAACTGCTCTTTCACATTTGCGTCCAGTCTATTTTGTATTCCCAATTCTTTTGGTCTCTTTCTTCTGCACTCCTCGAGAAGTCAGCACCGAACTACCACTTCAAATATGTGTGTGTGTGTGTGTGTGTGTGTGTGTGTGTGTGTGTGTGTGTGTGTGTGTGTATGTGTAGGTATTACCATTGTAGATTCTGTGATCCATGTGACTGGATATGTGGGTGGATCAGTGGTGATCAGATGTCCCTATGATAGAGGATATGAGAGAAAGTCCAAGTATCTTTGCAGAGGGTCATGTCCTCAAGTGTTTGGAACTAAAGACGTTCCCATCAAGACAGAAGAGGATCAGACTAAAGCAATCAAGGGGAGATTCTCTCTGCATGATGACATCACTGCTAGAGTCTTCACTGTGACCATCACTGGACTGACAGCAGAAGATTCTGGACTATACTGGTGTGGGATCAAAACAGGATTTGGGAAAACGGATGTTTACTCTGAAGTTGAATTAAAAACTGAGAAAGGTAAATAAATAAATAATGAAAGTAATCTGTTTATTTTTATTTTAAATTCTTTATTTCTCTAAGACATATCTTTGTCTTTTCATCTTACAGTTTACACGACCACACTGGTGACAACACCTCTGTCCTCCACTGAAGGACAGACTCTCTCACCTTCATCGTCGTTGTTGTTGTCTGTGTCACCCTTATCATCATCACCGGCATTATCAACATCATCACCATCATCATCATCATCATTGCCCCTGGTTCTAGCCAGTACCTCCAGATCTGATCGTGAAACAAACTTGACTATTAGTGCGTATCACTACCTCTAAATATTGAGTATTCATAATTTCAGTGTGCTTCTGCCTAATAGCATAATTGTCTCAAATTCAAGCACATTTGTCTTGTTTTCAAGACAAGTAATCTGTTAGAAATTTTGTTTGAAATACCTCTTACCTCGAAAAACCCCATTGGCAGATGTTTTTGCTCAACACAAGACAATATGACAAAGATACAAGATTTTTTTGCAGTACAGCCGCCCAATATGATCATGAAAGGAACGTGACTATTACTGATGCAAGACACTGCTCTATGCCAAAGCACTAGATGGCGCCAGCTTGCTAACAATTTAACCCCTAATCAGATGTTGCTGCTTCTGCAATAAGCTTCATCTTTTTTCTTGTTTCTTTTCTAGATTTTGTTCTGTACGCTGCTGTAGGTGGAGGCTGTTTATTGGTATTACTACTCATTGTTGTTCTTTACATGAAACACAGACACATCACTCTCCAAGCAGGTACAACTCCATTTCCAATTATTATTGTTATTATTAGGCCTATTATTATTATTATTATTATTATTATTATTATTATTATTTTATTGTTTAATATAATAAGCAACAGCACAGTGACTAATATTCCACCCATCTTGCATTAGGAACATCTGCTTTATCATTGACTCCTCCAACTCAAACAAGTTCCTCAACAGCTGTGGTAAGGAAAAGCATTTATGGGTGAGAGAGAGAGAGAGATTTTAGTTCATAAAATGCAACAATTTGTCTCTGAAATATGATTGTAATTTCATAATTCCGACCATAATGAAGTCTACACCTACATTTGTGAACCCTTTCTTAAAAAAAAATTATTTCAGGTTGACGAGCACACAGTCCCATCGGAATCTGTGTATGCTAATGTGGGAACAACAGAAGATCTAGTCTACCAGAATTGTGCAGCTGTTAACACTGGATATGTTTGATTTTCTGTTTAGATGTTATGTTTATATTTATATTTGGACTTTATTATCTGTTATTTTGCATTATATTTTTATCCGTAATACACATTCTCACAGCCCCTACAACAAATATTGTTTTAAAAAATGCCACAAATGTGCAAAATTGCCGCACATTAATTTGCATGTGAAAAAATGTCCTTGTCGATCTTGTGCCCTAGGGTGACAGGTTAGGTGTTCCTGGCCAAAACACTTGAAGGTACCTTCAAGTTATTATGAAATACAGGACACTGTTTAAAGTCTGGATATTTATGATACGGCAATATACTTTCAGTGCATATCACTTTAGAACTCTCCTTTTAGTTCCAAAAATTGCAGCACAAAGTGCTTTTTTTGGACTCAAGCATCTGGGAGAGTACTGCCCAATGTTTACAAGATCCTAGTGTGATAAAAAAAAAAAGTGTTCTAGTAAGTTTACTTTGCTAGAATGTATGCTACTGTTACTACTATGGCAAATAAAACATATTTTTTCCAATATATGTGGAGGTGTATTATATGCTGTGTTGACTGCAATCATTCTCACTCATCCTACACCTATCTAAAGTTATGAAGCCTATCACCGTGTGTAAGTGGGAATAGAGCAGAAGATAAGGTACTACAAGGTAATACAATTGCAAAATTACACAACAAAGATACTGGTGAAGTTAAAAATGCTCTCTTTTACGGCAGTGTCATATAAGTGTCCTTTTCCATAGTTTTCTTTTTACAGTTCCAATTCACAAATCCAATTATATGCAAGGATTTTTGAAGACGTGCAGTCTTCTGAGGCAACTCTTGTATAAAGAGCTTTTAGATGTGCAGATGCATGCAGCGTAACGCATCATCTGACGCGAGTGAGGTTAGTCAAATGCATGATAAATGCCTTTTTTTTCTTTGAAGAAGCTGAGTGTAACTATCAGAAAGGAGGAAGTGCATTACTCTCTGCATGATGACATCACTGCTAGAGTCTTCACCGTGACCATCACTGGACTGACTGCACAGGATTCTGGACAATACTGGTGTGGAAAAGCAGGGTTTGGGAACTATGATGTATACACTGAAATAAATGTGATTAATGGTAAAACTTAAGATATATCTCTGCAAACCATTTCCTCATGTGACTTTTTTCCATTACATACTCTGTTTGTGGATGTGGATGTGTATTATATGCTATATAGTATATACTGTGTTGACTGCAATCATTCTCACTCATCCTAGACCCATATGAAGTTATGAAGCTTGTCACCGTGTTGCTGGATCTACATTTTTTTTTCTGTCAAGCAGTCAGACTTACAACTCGTTTTGGAGTGTACTGTAAGTTGTGGAAATAGAGAAGAAGTTAACTTACTACAATTACATAAGTACTACAATTGCAAAATTAGAATACACAACAAAGATATACTGGTGAAGTTGAAAATGCTCTATTTTACAGTAGTGTCATCTTTCAGCTATAAAGTGTCCTTTACCCTCACTCACACAAGATGATGCGCTCCACGTTCAATTATATGCAAGGATTTTTGAAGACGTCCAGTCTTCTGAAGCAACTCTTGTATAAAGAGCTTTTAGCAGATGCTTGCACCATCTGACGTGAGTGACGTTAGTCAAATGCAGGGAAAATGCCTTTTTTTTCTTTGAAGAAGCTGAGTGTAACTACCAGAAAGGAGGAAGTGCCGTGTTAGATTAAGGGTCACTGATAAAGATTGAAAATACTGCACACATAAACACATTACTCTTTGCATGATAACATCACTGCTAGAGTCTTCACCGTGACCATCACTGGACTGACTGCACAGGATTCTGGACAATTCTGGTGTGGAAAAGCAGGGTTTGGAAACTATGATGTATACACTGAAATAAATGTGATTAAAGGTAAAACTTTAGATATATCTCTGCAAACCATTTCCTCATGTGACTATTTTCCATTACATACTCTGTTTGTCATTGCTTGTCTATCAGCAGTATGCGATGAAGAACAACCAGACTCAGCAACAGCTTTTTCCCACAAGCAGGGCCATTGCAACAAAGCAGGCAAACCAGGCAACTGCCTGGGGCCCCAGGCTAAAAGGGGCCCCCAAGATTGACTGTTTAATCATTTTAGTAGTTATGTTGGTGGTGTTTTTCAACAAAAAATGACTTTAAACTGGAGTTGGACAACTGTACAATACAAATAATTATATTGATGATGTTTGAAAATTATAACAATGTGGTTCATGTAAGTATTTACGGGAGTGAAGGGCCCCCATGTCCTGTTTGCTTGGGGCCCCCTAAGTACCTTGAAACGGCCCTGCCCACAAGCCATCAGACTGCTGAACTCACTCAAGAGCACCCCACCCCCTAACCCTAACACACACACACAACCAAGACCAACTACTCTTCTACACAATGTTTACAGACTCAATCTCCATGCTGCTACTGCACCATGCCTCACTTGCACCTTGTTAATTCAGGTTTTGCACTCCAGTAACATACCTCAAGACTTCTGAAACACTGACAGTCCAAAATGTATGCTCACAATGTCTGTTATGTTGTCTGTTATTATGTTATCTATTATTACCATGCCTGATATATTGATATCTTTGCACTTTATGTCTTGTGAGTTGTGATGTCCTATATACATCTTAGTTGTATGTCTTAATTTTAACTGCACATTGCAGCTTTGAGAAATGCAATTTGCAATGCAATGTACTGTTGCAGTGCTTGATTGACAATAAAGTTCGCTTTGACTTTGACTTTGATCTTTCAGGCCCCGCCTCCCACTCTAAAATCTAAAATTCTGTGAATGAACACTTTACATTGAGTGAATGGAACGTACAACATTCAAAACCAAAAGTAAGATTACATGTTCCGTTGACTCCATGTAAACCGCTTATTCACTTTGGTGTTTGTGTCCGGTCTATGTTGTTCCAAATTCATTCGTTCCAATCACTATCTAGTGCAGTTAGTTGCCTATTGCAACAGGACTATGCTTGACTTACTCCGAACATTTACTTTAATGATGTCTTTACATTCACACAAACATGAATGTTAATCCAATACTAATATAATGTAGGCCTATTTATTCTGTCCATACAGTAGGCCTAGGCCAGGGCTCTGCCTCTGAGCTCTCTGCCCTTATTCTGGTCTTGTGTGCTGTGGTTCTGTTGGTCATGGTGGGGTTACTCTCAGTCCACTACATTCATCGGAAAACCTGGAGGACTACTTTTAAAAAAAGACATCTCCAGTAACTGAGAGTTCAGTCAACTTCCCTCTTGCAAATTCTTCTACTTTCCCACACACACAAATGCTTAGCACACACAAACAATAGAAACAAACTGTCATCACTCACACAAACACGCCACCCACCTCAAAGTCACCTCACTGAAGGTGCACACACACACACACACACACACACACACACACACACACACACACACACACACACACACACACACACACACAAATGTATGGCAACTGTACAAACTCTCACATCTACTCACATACCCCTACACAAATATACACAAACAAACATGGCACCCACACCCCTGAATTTATTCTTACAGCTTGAAGCCTTCTGAACAGTGAGCGTATGAACACAAGACCCAGAGTTTTTTGTTTGTTTGTTTGCTGTTTTTAAAGAGGGACTGTGCAAGACCAGCCTTTAGTTTTGGTTTGCACTAGGTCTATGCTCACATTTTTTTGCTACAGAGCTCCTCCTTGCAAACTTCCTTTTTCCAACCCACAGGCTACCAAAATACCAATACTGATTCATATGACATTAGTTATCTTCAATTCTGTGCTATAAAACAGAAAGGTGAGTTTTTTTAATGTTGTAAATGGTATGAATAAGTGCTGTATAAATTAATATTCTCTAGCCCAATGACACGTTTGAGGAGCAAGAACCTACTGCAGTTATTAATGTTAAGCCAAGTTCACATTACACGATTTTAGCCAGGACACGACAAAACAAGACACGTCTGTAAGCTCTCGAGTGTTCACATTTAACGACTAGCAGTTTTAGTTTCGGGAGGTTCATGGTTGGGCGCGAGGCTGATCTGCGACCTCTGTGTTCACACTACAAGACCTGGCCCAGACAGAGCCTAGGGTGTGCTGGATGTGTCCACGTTCGAATTAACACCATAACGTTAACGTTAGCATACAGAGCCAGTTTACGGTTAAAATGTTTCTGACTATAGGCTACAGGCATGACTGCCACTTGTTAGTTTGCAACTGATCTCATGTTGTCTGTAGCTACTGTTTCGTTTTCGTTAAAATATATTAGAATTATTGACGAGGTTATCTGGATGGCCAATTGTATCAGTTTTCGCAAGTAAACTTCACATGACACATGTTTTCAAAAAAGGCTATTGCTTGGTGAAGACTGTAACTTCAAATATGGTTTTGGAGTTTGGAAATTTTAAAGATGACGACGTGAGTCATGTTTCTTGATTGGCTGTTGCCTGGAAAATCGCTTGCGACTTCTCCAAATATCTAGCATGCTATATGTCCCCCGACAACTTGCGTTGAGCCCGCGACTGCCCTAAATCGTGTCGGAGAGTTGTTCACACATGATGACTTGGACTCGCAGATCCACTGCCAAGTTTCCCCACAACCACCTGTGATTTCTAATTGACCCTGCGACCTCAGAATCGGCTCTAAAATCGTGTAGTGTGAACTTGCCATTACAGGTGTAGTTCTGGTGTTTCGGTAGATTACACATTAAGTGTGTATATATTGAGTCTATCATGCTGGCTCAAAATAAAGAAGTAGCATAAATACTATATAGCATAGGTTCTCAAAGTGCAGCCTGGGGGCCAATGGCGGCCCGCAGAAACTTTTCCAGGCTGCCCGCGATGACATATCATAATATTTGTAAAACTGGTAAAACTGTAGGTCTACATTGCTTTTGAAATAATTAATCTCCATATAGTGGTGTTTAGTGGTATCTATAGGCATTCATTTATTGCAATAGTTGCCTAAACTGTTGATAAGCAACCTGGTCATTACAATGATTACAAACGTTTTTTTCTCTTCCTGCCCCTTTGGCGGCCCACAGGTCAATGTGGAGTCCCTAGACTGGCCCTCATGTATCAAAACTTTGAGAACCCCTGCTATATAGGATGCGTGTGTGCTGTGTACTGTATGTGGGTCACTAATCATCAGATGGGTTAAATGCAGAGAAGGGACCAACAGTGTACACAGACAGTATTGTAATGTTGCTTAAAGGTATAATCCGGCGTGAATCAACACCTAGCCCTGCTGTTTTATACTGCTAAGCGCTACTGAAAGCCACCTCTTGATAAAATTTTGTGCATCGTAGACCGAGTTTGTGAAACGGCAGCTAACACTAACTGAATGAGGCATGTCAAAAACGAAACCTAATCGATTTGCCTATCGTTTTGAAATGCCCCATTCTGGTAACGTTAGCTGCCGTTTCGCTATCTCAGTCTGCCTTGCATAAAATCCAGTGATTGAGGTGGCTAACAATAGCGCTTGGCACTACAAAACAGCAGGACTACGTGTTGATTCACGCCGGCTTTCTCCTTTAAGATAACAGCGCCACTGCATGGATAGTAATGTATATCTGTCTGGGTCAACATTACTGACCCCATCCCTTGACTCTTACAACCTGTTTGGCTATTACCACCAGTACTCTAGAAAATAAATTTTCTCTTTGACTACTATACTGTTGTGGTCGATCTTTATTAACAATCCTCCACAAATTTGCTCTAACTGTCAAATTCAATTATATGCAGATAATATATATATACTTCAAATTCAATTTCAAGATAGTTGTAAAGAGTAGACAGACACATAAAGAGACATACTAGGACATTTCAACCGGAATAGCTACTAAAAGTTGACATGAAAATGTGCATACCTTTGTCAACAGAAGTGTAAGATTGATGTGCTATACAATCATTGTAAAATGCAAAGATACACTCTTAAAGGTACAATCTGGAGTGAATCAACATGTAGCCCTGCTGTTTTATACTGCTAAGTGCTACTAAAAGCCACCAATGATCAAATTTTGTGCATCGTAGACCGAGTTTGCGAAACAGCAGCTAACACTAACTGAATGAGGCATGTCAAAAACTAAACCTAATTGATTTACTTACCGTTACCGTTACCGTTAGCTGCTGTTTCGCTATCTCAGTCTGCCTGGCATGAAATCCAGTGATTGAGGTGGCTATCAGTAGTGCTTGGCACTATAAAACAGTAGGACTACGTGTTGATTCACGCCAGATTTTTCCTTTAAGCAAAAAACTCTGAGTGAACTTTGTAAAAGCACATAATGTACATCTGCTGAGACAAATTGTGGGTGCGAATCTGTCAGAATCTTTCATACATCTGAAAAAAACAGATAGCAGGTTGATTAATAACTGTAAAAGGAGGGTTTAGGACACTTGAGGCAATTTGGAAGAAGCAAGAGAGAGAGAATGAAAACTATGTTGAGAAGTGATGGGACATGTTGCTCTTGCGCAAGCAGTGAGAGACATACCTGCAGGCTCTTGAACACCAATATTCATGTGAAACCTAATGTGCAAATGCACTCATGCGTGTCCACACACACACACACACACACACACAAACACACCCCTTATGTACTCTGCCCTAAACCAACTCACAAACCAAACCGTAATCTTTTTTCTAACAGAAGGTACAACATGTACAACGCTGACATGTAAACACCAATATTCCAATGAACCCCAATGTACAAATACACTTATGTGTCTACACACACACACACCTGTGCAGTATGTACTCCTCAGCACACACGTAGAGACAGACACACACACACACGCACGCGCGCACACACACACCCCTTATGTACTCTGCCCTAAACCAACTCACAAACCAAACCATAATCTTTTTTCTAACAGAAGATACAACATGTACAACACTGACATGTAGAGACCAATATTCCAATGAACCCCAATGTACAAATACACTTATGTGTCTACACACACACACACACACACACACACACACACACACACACACACACACCTGTACAGTATGTACTCCTCAGCACACACGTAGAGACAGACTCACACACACACACACACACACACACACACACACACATCTACACTTGTACAAAAGCTCACAAAATGTGCCCACACAAACACAACTTATGCACCCTACAGCAGGGGTGCCCAAATTTTTACAGCTTGAGAGCTACTTTTGAGATGACAAGGTCGAAAGAAAAAAGAACCCTGGGTGCACTTTTCTGCAGTTCTGCACACTGCCCCTGCCTTCAAATCTACCGTGATATGGCCTATTGTTGTAATGTTACTCTCATCAAACTGGTCCGTCAGTTCTTTACAAAATGTCATATTGTCATATTAAACTACCACAATGACAACTTAAGATTTTGACGATAACCTGACCTAGGCTACCGTCTCACATCACTCCGCAGAAGATTTGCCGTCTACCTTCAAAAACAGCCCTCATTGTACAGACTGTGTGCATACTTAGCCTACTAAGTTTAAACTTAGCCTACTAAGTTTGCATTAGCTTACTTTGTTTACCTCACTTTAAAAGAAAGATTACTAAAGGCCACCGCACACTCTGCTTCCAACATTCGATTCCATTGTTTTCAATGCAACCCCGCACACCAGCGCCGAACCCTTCCGCCGTCGATTGTGAATTACGATTCAAGTCTATTTTGTCGGAGCCACCCATAGACATCCAATGATAATTTCACAGGCTACTGATAGGTGCTAGGCAAAATTGACGGATTTGCAAGTGCTCGGCAATGCTGTCGGAACCGGTGTGCGGCCGGCTTAAGACTCAATTTAGAGGTCTGCGCAGGACTGATTTTTTATCCCACTCCCGCTCATTCCCACAGGTTTCTGTCCCGCGCCCGGGACAGGAATTTATAATATTTCGATATCACAATGTGCAGCATGCCATCGACGAGAGCCCTTCTAATTGTTTGTGCCCTTTCGTCCAGATGTCGAGAAACTGTAGCTTGCATTGCACTCGATACTTTAGTAGCTGATCTAAAATGTAGCACCACTGTCTGTCCTTTCATGACCAGACATGTATGTTGCTTCAGACATCGTCGCTTTGTGTCCATCACAAACTAACATTTTTAGTAGTGTGTAAACAAGCTATTCAATCAATCTATTTGATTTCTGGGAAAAGTGTTTTCAAGTTGAGGGAGCGTGTCTTGCAATTAAAGGGTTACAGTCTTGTGTATGGCTGTGTGTGTGTTGCTGTATGTGTGTGTGTGTGTGTGGGTGTGTGTGTGTGTGTATAAATGTGTGTTTGGGTGGGCATGAGGGAACGTGTCTGAGTGCAAACCTGCTGAATGTATAATTTTAACATTCACATGTTTTCAATTCCTGCCAGAGAGGAAGGTGAAACCCTATCTCTCTGTGTGTGTGTGTGTGTGTGTGTGTGTGTGTGTGTGTGTGTTGGTGGGCATGAGGGAACGTGTCTTTGTATAAGCCTGCTAAAGCTAAATGTCCCAGGGTTCAGCTTTGGCATCATTTACTCGTGCCAGCATACAATATCAAACAGAGGCCAATACACACACACACACACACACACACACACACACACACACACAATAGCACACAGGCCAACACACACAGACAGCAGCACACAGAAGCCAATACACACACACACACACACACATAGTGGCCAACACAGTAGTAGTAGAACCCTGCATATTGAAACACACACACACACACACAATATCACCCAGAGGCAAATACTTACACTAGTAGAACATTGCATATTGAAATACACACACACACACACACACACACACACGCAATAGCACTCAGAGTCAAATAATAACTGAAATAGAACATTGCATATTGTGCAACATGGCCATTGCACGGAACAAATGTGCTACTTTAATCATTGTAAATATGACAATCTGCAGATTGCATTGAACAAATGTCCTTATCATCTTTTTAATAATGGATGAGGCGGACGCCAAGAACAGCCCGACCACACAGCCGCCGCCAAGTGTCCGAAATGTCCCATTATAAGGTATTAATGGACAATTTGTAAACGAATGACAAGCAGGTGCTTGTCCACTTGTGCCAAGTCCATTATTATGTTGGGACACCTTGATGGCCGTCATCCTGCTTATCACCCTGTTGCAACTAAAACATACAGACGGTAAGCAAGTGTTTAAAACATAAAAGAAACATGTGGCTCCCTTTTGAAAGAATTTAAAGGGGAATTCCGGTCAAATTTTAACAAGATCGCTATTGCTCAAGCTACTTGATATTAGGCAATACTGAAGATGCAAGACATTTTGGTCCTTGAACAGAGAATAAGCCCTGACAGTTAACCCAATGGGGCAAGTTTTCAAAACTGTGTTTACAGGATTTAAACATGCTCTAAATATGACCCCAAAAGTTATGCAACATCATCAGACACATTACAACACAGAACTGTATTGTGTATGGCTACAAATGGCTGGAAAAGTGGTTAAAACTGTGCTTATGCAAGCAGCCCAATATTGTTTGTTTACAAAACGGTTTTGTAAACACTGCATAAAAACACAATTTTAACCACTTTGTTAGACATTTGTAGTCATAAACACTACAAAGGTGTGTTGTAATGTGTCTGATGATGTTACATAGCTTTTAGGGTGATATCTGGAGCATGTTTAGATGCTGAAAACACTTTTTGAACTTGCCCCATTGGGTTAACTGGCTTATTCTCTGTTCAAGGGAACCTATATGGTTGGACCAAAATGTCTTGCGTCTTCATTATTGGATATTCTCAAGTAGCTTGAGCAAAGAACTCTTGTTGAAATTTGACCGGAATTCCCCTTTAACCTGTTGGGGTAATATTTTCATATGAAAGAAGTTCCATAAGGCTGCATTACAAAGAACATTGATATGGAACGCTTGTGAAACTTCCACTGGGTGATAAAGCTCCTTATCGTCTAGCCAACCCCTGATTCACAGCTCCTTATCTCTGCATCCACACTAAATCCTCACTCATTCAAAGCATAGACACGCCCCCACCACACCTATCAGCCCCCCTAGGTCTATAAATAGGTGAGTCCTGCACCTTAGAAGCCACATAGGAGAACAACCTCCACATTCCAGAACTCACACTGATCTGCTCTCTGCTTCAACCTTCTGGTCTGTTTGTTTCACGGCTCTCGGCAAGGTGAGTGGAGATCTGCAGCCAAGTTGTGGTAGCCTGGGAGTCCCCATGCTCCTTTGCACGCTTATTTCATTTCACTCTGCAAAGCAGCATGGTGACCATGGCCGATTTTCTCGCCGGATACGGCCATCGATTGCATTTTACGTCACGTGGTGACTCTGGTATTGACACTATGATAGACATTCGTATAATAATAATAAAAAAAATGGCCCAATAAACGGCTCGGGACAATCGTAAATGATGCTTCTGCTACGAGAGATGCAATAGGTAGGTCTCCAGACTAAATACACTTGTGATTTTTAGTTTGGCATTCGACAGGCTAAAGTTGTGGAATAACTAACTCTTGTTTAAATATGTGTCCATGGCAGATGGTGTTTTTGTTTGTTTTTCCAAGCCTAGATCAAAGGAAAGAAAGGATGATGCAGAAGTGGTAGGAGAGTAAATTTATGTAAATATCTTGATTTTGCTAAAAAATGACTTTGGCAATTATGATATGGGCTTTTTCATGACCGATGCCGATACCAGTATATGGAAGTGAGGGTCAGCCGATGGCCGATTCATGCTACCGATTTTTTGGACTGATTTTTAGAGCCGATAATTGCAAGTGGTCGGCAAATGGTCTGCTGTATTTATTTTAATAGCTGCATAAATAGTTGCATAAGAATAAACTCAAGCAATGTTAAACCATACTTTTGAACAACTGCTCTGGCTCCAAGACTGTCTGCAATGACTGAGTGTCTGGTGTGGGAGGGGCAGCGCTCACACTAGTAGCAGGCTACGCTACAGCTGAAATGTGCTCAATGTTGTTTTAATATAATCAGTGTTGGGCAAGTTACTGCAAAACTGTAATGTGTCATTTATTACTTGTTACTAATCCCTTACATTACAATATTAGTGTTTTGAAATTGTAAGGTGTTACATAACTGTTTAAGTTACTCTTCAGGCCCACCGGTAGCCTATGACCTTCACTAATTCATAATCAATGTTGAAAATGACAAGTGGAGACTGTAACGTTCTACATTAATTCCGACACAACGGACATTTTACCCTGCTGACCTCTTTAAATTAAAGTTAAAAATGCATTGTAACTTGAGTTACTGACAATTGTACTGAGTAAAATATTACAATTTTTTTCTGTAATGCCTCACATTACCAAGTTACCACAAGAAGCAATGCATTACAGTAATTAGTTACTTTTGTAAGTCATACTCCTAACACTGAATATAATCGTCGAGATAAACTTGAATATCGGTCAGATACATCGGTCATTCTCTATTTCATACTCTATACCAGCTAGAAGTTCTCAAAGTGGTGTTGCAATGTTCATCCAGGGGTGCCGACAAACAATAACCCACTTTAAAAAAAAACCTGCTGTATAAGAGAATATATTTTGCACTTTTTGGTATCATGTTTGTCCAAAGTTTGTACTCCTACAGAGTAAAATAGACATTTTATTGTGTTGATTTTTTGTTATACGGTAGCTCATAATGTCTGCATTTTTAGTAGCCTAGAACTGTAGACACACTCTAGCTGGTGCCAAATTTAATTTGCTCAGCGAGTGGGTCTAGGCACCAGCCACAGCTCAGAGTCCACTAAATGAATTGGAAGGTGCCCAAGAAACCAGAGATATCGTACACACTGTACCATCAGGGTTCAGGAATCTAGTTGGTCTTGTTTATCATTTCCATTTCCTTCCTTAGAGTGAGAACAAGATCACAACAACACTGACTCTGAATGTTTGACACACGGATTTGAAAGAGGTAAGAACATCAACTTTTTAAAATAAAGGGGTTAAAGTTATTTTTTACTGAAATATTGTTTTGCTTTGATGATTTCAGGCACATACTGTGCTTTCTAAACTATGCAGGCAAATGGTTGCAGTTGAATGAAGATCATTTTGATGCATCTGTCTGATTAGATAAGAGGTCAATAGCTTTGCTCATGATGATCCAGTATTGATTCAAGTGATTCAAATGATTATCTTTCGAATGGATTATACTCTATCTCTTGTTCATGGCTAAAGTAAGTAAGCATGTTTGTTTTTGCCTTCAACAGTGCCTTCCAGGCGGCACTGCCCTCAAGGCACTACTCCCCCTAAATTAGGGTTAGGATGAAGGTTGAAGAGTTTAGCTTTAGGGTAAGGGTTAAGATAGTGCCTTTTAGTCTGTGCTGAAAACACCATTGAGCATGTTATGTTATTCAAAGGTTTTATTTGCGTACGGATTCCAACCGTGTCTAACCATGTATATGTTGTCTGTTAAGGTTAGACGATTAATTAAATAATGTGTTGATTCAGTAAAAATATTAATGAAAGTATTAATTAAATTATTATCATTATTAATATATGAATATCTTGGACTATACAGATTGCCATCTATGTGCTAAACGCAACAACAAATGAAAACATTTGAAGCATTTGAAAGTATATTTTTCTACTTTTATAGTTCATATATAGTAGACTAAACCATCTCTTTGGTTTGAAGTTGAACATGGGACTATAAGGAACACTTGATAGAACTGGTAGAACCTGCTGAACTCATTGGGAAATGCACTTCCTGGTAGGACAACTCAGTGTTGCATAAATTTGTGAATTACACAGTTGAACAAGAGAATTAAAACGGAATAAATTCACAGATTTGTGCTGTGTGAGTAATGACGTTGACATAATAATGCATTATTATGGAATGAGACCTCAATGGCGTCTGAGCTATTACTGGGCTGTTTACGTAGCTTATCACAACGTTACATCTGGACAGGGAGCAGGGGCGATTCTAGGTTCTGAACTTTAGGGGTGCTCAGCCCCCAGAGTTGATAGAGGCTCCTGGTTTGAACATCATGCTTTCCAATGCTTAGATTTACGCATTTTTAATCATAACAACCAGCTACAAAATCGATCCAACCACAAGCACTGACATGCAGCCCCCGTAATGTTGTCACTTCATAAGACCTAAATTAATGTTTGTAAAAACTTGTATGCAGAGGTGCCATCACATGTTTTAAAGTAGTGTTGGCAAATTTTCATGGTGATTAGCCTAAAATGTGTTAGACGTAGGCCTACAGTAGGCTCATTATAAATGCTGGTCATACTGGTGGAGGAGAAATTGGGTTTTTCATGGATATCATATTGCTAATGTCACAGAACTACCCAGCAGTTGTGAATCAAAGATGGTATATTTATTTGTTAATGAAGGGTAGACTTACTGGGGGGTCTTTGGGGTACTCCTCCAGAAAATTTTGGATTAGTTAGAAGTTTTTTCCTGCATTTTGGTACATTTTAACAGGTTATTATAGCCTATATAGGCTATATTTTTTAAATTATCCTATTACTTTAGCACATCATGTGAGATTTGAAGTTTGATGTTGCACTAAAAAGTAGTATTGCCGTGGCAATACTGGCAATACTGAGGATGACAGCCCTGCTTGAATGATATGTTCAGCTTCATGGTAATAGTAAGTAAGGATAATACAAGGCCCACTGTATGAGAAAAGATTGTTTATTTTGGAGTGTTAATGCTCTGGTGAAATGTGAATGATAAGGGAAAACTTCACTCTAGGAGCATTAGATTCTTTGCTACTGTAATTGTCATTGGCTCTCTGTAAATCAAACATAGGCTTCATTCTTGAAATGGAATTTCCAGCATATCAGTTCACTATCCATGCCTTAGATTCTTGAGCAAGGTAGGCTCTTTGCCTTTCAGGCTAATTATCATACTTTTAAGCTGTAGTTTCAGTTATTACCTGTGCCACCTATAGGCCTATGACTTCCAATAGCTTTAGAATCAAAAGAAAAAAATAATAATAAAGTTGAGAGCATGTATTTTAATATTTTATTCTTAGTTTATTGCACAAAGAAGAATGAAGGTGCATCATATTCCTTTCTATCAGGGGTAGTCCTAACCTCTATGATGTCCTGGGTCAACAGGCACCTTATCTGTCACCCCTCCTATTGCACAGGCATGGCCCTTGGTAATAGAATATTTGGGTAATAGAAAATGTATATGTTGAAATTGTAGGTCTATTATAAAGTCCAGTATTGTTTTTTGTTTTGTTTTATTTCTTGAGCTCTTGGTTACTAGATGGAACCCAGCAGCCAATTAAGCCACCAGAGAAAGATAGTTCCCTGTAAAAATATGGGCGATCTTTAAACTGAAATTGAACCCTGTATTGCACAGCAAGTACATCACAAGTGGTACCAGTGAATTTGTCTGGTTGTCTAGTTTAATTGACAATGACAAATGACACCAAATACTCCATTGTAGGATCAGATATACCCATACCAAAGCTTCCAAAAGACAATGAAGCAAACCTGTGTCACCCGCGATTAATTTTTTTGGCGCTCGCGTGCGCAAAAAAAAAAAAAAAAAACGGTCCGTGATTTTTAGGGGGGCTGAGCTCTATGGCCTAAAATCGCCACTGACAGGGAGTTTTTTAAAACGCTTGTTAGTTGCTTGTCACGCTGATTAGTTTTAGCAGTTTTACCTGGGGGTCTATCACTGGTCTCCAGACTATAGTCTGGCGTGTCAGGCTACATTTTTGGTGGATGGATGCTTGAATCTATTGATGAATATTTGTGTTGCAGGTTATTACAGTAAGTATGGCGACCACACTGTATCTCATAGGTGGACAAGGTGGCGGTTCCTTTGATTTCACTGGCAGAGACAATGGTGCTACCCTCAGGAAGATTGGGGTGGCAGTGGGTGGCTGGCAGATCAAAGCAGTTCGGGTGGAACTTACCGATGGGCGCGTGGAGACCTTTGGAAACGCTGACACTTTCAAAGAGTATACATTCAAACTTGGCGAGCACATCACCAAGATGTCTCTGTGGGGCAACGGTGCCGGGACACGGCTGGGTGCCATCAGGTTCTGGACGAGTTCCGGAGGGGAGTTCTTCGCTCAAATGACCGACTGGGGGCTGAAGACAGAGTACTCTATCGATGTGGGGTCTGGAGTTTGCCTGGGAGTGGTGGGCAGAGCTGGCTCAGACATCGACTGTATGGGATTTCTCTTCATCAACGCCATCAAGTCGTCTGTGCTAACCGACATGACCTATCCTAGTCTGGCCATGTATAAACCTCAGGTGAGCAGGGCAGTTTCAAGGTACTTAGGGGGCCCCAACAAACAGGACATTTGGGCCCTTCAACCCCCATAAATAGCCTACCTACATGAACAGGTCCAAAAGGAGTATATAAACGATATATACATGTATTGTACTATATACATTCATTAATTCTCCGTATGACATGAATAATTTGATATATTGTGTTTTTATTTCTGTCTTTGCTGGTTGTTTACTGTAGGTCCAGAAGGAGTATATAAAATCAGTGTCTTATAACAACGAGACGACTGCGGACCAAGAGCACACCTGTGAGTACAGCAGGTCTGTGACCAAGTCCACCACCTGGAGTACCACCACTAAGATTGAGTCCACGGTTAGCATGACCGTCTCAGCAGGGATCCCGGATCTGGTGCAGGTGTCTGGGGGCTTTAGCTTGACCGTGGGAGCAGAGCAGACCTCTTCAACGTCCAAAGAAGAGACCATAACAGAATCAGATTCGGTCAAAGTGACGGTCCCAGCAGGAAAGAAAGTGTCCATTGAGGTGTCAGTGGGAAGGGCAGTCATCGACCTTGAATACTCAGCCACGGTGAAAATCACATGCAAGAATGGTAGTGAGCTGGTCTTCCCCTCCACTGGCCAGTACAATGGTGTAGCTTACACTGCAGTGGATGTGAAAACCACACAGTCTAAATGAATGTCTATTACATAAGATAAATCAACATCTTACTGTGTACGGGTTAAATATTGCTTGCATAACATTGGTTTGATTATACTACAAGGTCATGTAAATGACTGTCACAGATAAATAAATCACTGTATTGATTTTCTAATTGTGTTTATTCATTTGTAACCAAGACTCCAAGTCATTTGGTTGGTGAAAGACATGTTGGTGACATGTGAAGTCTCAGTAGACAATGTAATTCCAGGGAAATTACAAGTACATGAAAGTGCAAATTGCAGCTATGCAATTTGTGGCAAACAACTGCAATATAGGCTAATATTGATAGCCAAGCAGGATAACCAGGCTTCCCATGCGTCCTGGAAAACCTGGAGATTTTAGAGATGGACTTTCCAGTCATGAAAAACACTTGGAAATTTATTGAGATGTACCGGAATAAAAATCTATATGGAGAATGATAATTTCATGTAGCCGCAAATTCAGATAATAATTCTTGGTGCTTATTCTGTACAGTGAACTGACACACACACACACACACACACACACACACACACACACACACACACACACACATATATATAATTGAATATGAATTGCATTTGTATTGTTTAATGTCACAGTTATCTGAGAAGTCACTGAGAGTGGCTGCTTCTTCAGTCTGTGGTGTGGAGTGGAAAGAGGAAGTCTTATTTGTACCAAATAAAAAAAGGCCCACACTGAGGAAGGCATATAATGTATAATAAGTAATAAGCACATCTAAAAAGATATATGAGAGACTAAGTGAAACCTGCTCCTACTACACAATTTCCAGAAGTCTTAATCATAACCATCAAATGGTGGAGAGATGGTGCAGAGATATATGAGTCTGTTCTGACACCCAAACCAAAACCTAATGCATCAGTGTTTCCCATACATAGACCATTGTGTGGCGGGCCGCCACAGAATGGAATCCTATCGCCACATAATAAGACTCACGACTAGGAAAAAAAAAAAAAAAAAAACTCGCGAAAAAAAAAAAAAAAAATCAGTTGCGTATCGTTCCACTTCACTCACACCTGTATCGTTCCTTTCCTTCGCCCCTTGCACGCGCGCACCAGGGTTTCCCCACAGCGCTTTAAAGCTAATTCACCTTGCCAAAAACTGCCCGCCGCCTTGCTTACGTACCCCGGATTTTTTTTAACGCATAGACCTACATAAAAAGGCCGGTCGCATCATTATCTCTGCGCGATGAGGCCATATAGCGGCATCTGAAAGTTACTGCTCCATCGGCAATGTTACCTTTTGCTACGCCAACATTATTAGTTTAAAGGAAAAGACTAATTAACCAACAACTGTAATTCATACCATGATCGTGGGTAGAACACCTGGGGTTGTGTTTTAACGTTTAATCAAGAGAATATGTGTAGCCTGTGGACGTGGCTTATCAAAATTGTCCATGCTCATCTTTACAGAAAAAAAATCTGCACGTTAATAGCAGTTCACTAAAGTCACCAAAGCGTCAAAGTTAGCTGTCAACGTTAGTTGGTTTACGATCAATAAACACAAGCGCTACTTACGGTATTTGCAATAATTTCTTGCCTAAAGCACACGCAACAAATGTTCTGTTGCGCACACAGACACTGCTCCCTCCCTGCCGGTCTCCTCATCATGCATATATGTTCCTTATTGATTTGGTGCAGGAGATAAGCCTACAGTCCTCATACTTTTTGTAAACCTTAAACTCATACAATTTATTCGTCAAGTTGGATTTAATTAATGTGACCTGTTTCACAGCAATTTATGATTGTGCCATGAGTGTGGCTGTACTGCAAGTAGCCTAATTGGTACAATGTCAGATGACACTTAATGACTTTAGAAGCCAATAGCCTTGAGGAAAAGGTCTCTTTTTTACATTGAACAGTTGGGATAAAAACATTTTTTGATGAAGAATAAAAGGCAACGGCTTGGTCATTTTAACAGGCATTCTATTGCTGTTTAAAACCTCAAAATTAAGTTTTATCCCATTACTTGATTAATTGATTATATAATAGGTTACTGTGATTGTAGCCTTTAAACTTTACCTACTTTATTTATTTGTTCAGTAAATAAAGTAAAGTAAGGCTGTTGCCAACTTAAATTTGTGGCCCCTGGCCATCTACCCACCCTGGGGCGACCCCAACGTCGATTGCCAGGGCGACGCCCTCCCCCCTGGTCACCACTCTCATCGGCACAGTGGACCACCACAAATTGCTACCTAATCTGTGGGAAACACTGTGCATAGATAGAGATCACACTAAAGAAATACATGTACATTAAAATTACAATTCCAAACAAACAAAACCTAATTCTCAAGGCCATACCTACATGGAATCATCTTGTAATCGCCTTAATGGTGAGTTAGTTTAACTATTCCATAAGACTATTATTTTGCCCACATATTGCATTACATGTTTTAAATGAGACATGCAAATGCAACAAGACACCTAGCCTGACATAGCCTGACCATAATACTGCTGTTCATCCGTATTCATGGTCTGGAGGTTCTTTAACCTGACACGATTATACTGCGGGGGGGAGGGCATTCACTTCTGGTTTGAAACGATTGGACAGCTCGTCTAATCAGCTTCGCTTATTGGCCGGTAGACTCTCTACCGATGTAAACACGCCCCAGAGGACAGTGCCCAGACCATGATACGTATGAACATTCGTATTATGGGCGGGCTATGTCAGGCTACAAGACACCTCCCTTCAATGGTGTTTTCAGAATTTACTGCATCAAGTTCTTTATGGTACACTGAAGCTTCCTTAGTACTGTATCTACCCTTCTCAACTGCTGGGTTTCCTTCCAGTTTATTCTCATATCATCTCATATTCACTGTAGAGGAGAATTGTGTATAACCTTGAGATATTTGCAATGGCCTTACTCTGACCACGTAGCTACCATGCTAGTTCCATAAGCAGTGTCTTAGCCTAACTCCACAAAGTCCACTTGAAACGTTGTTTAAAAATAAAAAGATCTCCGGTTTATTTTCCTTGTTTCAGAAGTTACAAAAAGTGAAATAAGATGACTAATACACTTGTTCTAAGTTACTTAGCTTAGCATAAGTAGCCCGGCAGGCAGGTAAGAAAACCGTATGCTTCCACAGCTCTCAAGCTCCAAATCAATTAATCAAGTTCAAAACTTAACGTACAGTTGTAGCTGGCGTAAACCTGCTCTTAAAGCGGCAGTACCTAATTTTACCAAGGTAGCATAACTTACATTGCACATGAATTCTAGTAACATTTGAACTATCAAATTAACCTGTAAATGAATTATTTATCTTTTTCACTAACCATTTTAATCACATTAATTATGAAACACTATGAATTGTACTTTGGCCTCTACATTCACGTCTATATTCGTTTCCATGAACTGTGTAATGCAAATAAAAAAGGAACATCATGTGACGTGTTTCCTAACCAGCTGTTGGCATATACATATTTTGCATCACATGTTAAAGAGACATGCATGCATACAAATGCAACCAGACACTTCCCCTCACTATGGTGCTTCTTTACTGCATCAAGTTCTTTATGGTACACTGTAAGCGTCCTCATTGCTAAATTTCCATCCAGTTTATTCATATATGCACATATACACATTTCATATATTATGCATTTAAACACAAATTCAGGTTAAGAATATTCACATCTTTATGCGTTTCCATCAACTGTGTAATGCAAATAAAAAAAGATCATCAAGTGACGTGTTTTCCAACCAGCTGTTGGCAAACACAATGTCTATGGGTGGAAATGTAGAAAATGCATCTCGACTAATACCATGGCCTTAGGGCTTTTTTGCCCTCAGTGAGGGTGAGGGGGTTAGTGCCTGTGCTAAGCAAGAAAAACAACATAAAAAAGGAAAGGACAAGAGTATCCTCTCCCCTCTCCCCCACTGCATCTAGCGCCACTGTACTTCACACTACAAGACATGCACAAGATGTTCCGATGTTGTCTACTGAGTATAGATAGCATGGCAGATAAGGCAAAGGTGACAGACTAGCTCTTGCTGAAGTGTTAACACCTCGAACTGGCATTTGCTTGAGGGCTGAGTGTGAAAATGACTCGCAAAGTCTCACACCATTTCACACCCTTTTGCCTATAACATAGCAGCATATAATGAAGCATGCATAGACATGCAGAGGCATTTATTTCATCTCTGAAGGTGTATTGATGGGTTTCATATTGCAGCATTAGTCAAGCCATCATCACGTCTTGCAGATTTTCTCCCTACATGAAGGAAGACATGACGGCGCTTTTGATTACACTCCTCTGTCTCTCTGCTGGTGAGTAGACTGCACTATGTATGGAAGTTTGAAATTTGATAGGCTGTATGCATCAACCTGGGACAAGAAGGTGCGGTGGTTTCCTACCAGGGCCGTCGCAACAAGACAGGCAAAGCAAGCAATTGCCTAGGGCCCCAGGCTGAAAGGGGCCCCCAAGACTGACTGGTTATTTTTATTATTTATTTATTTATTTTTTTTTTTTTGTACTTTAGTTGGTGATGTTTTTCAACAAAAATGACTTTAAACTGGAGTTAGACGTCAGTGCAATACAAAAAAAATATATTGAAGATTATATTGTTTATATTATATTGCTTGAAGATTCTAACAATATGGTTCATTTATGGGAGGTGAAGGGCCTCCATGTCTTGTTTTCTTGGGGCCCCCTAAGTGCCTTGAAACGGCCCTGTTTCCTACTCTTCGCAACTTTTCCAACTCAAAAAAATGCTCCAGCAACAACCAAAAATTCCCGGAAAAGAAGCGTTGTTATATAGTCTTAACCGTTGTATTCGCTTGTAAACAATCTGAAAACATAAACACAAACATAAACCGAACCTAGCCTTTAAGTTATTTTCAGTTTAATAAAAAATGACCGATCTCTTCCTTGTGTGTGTGTGTGTGTGTGTGTGTGTGTGTGTGTGTGTGTGTGTGTGTGTGTGTGTGTATATAGGTATCATTACAGTGGAGTCTCTGGTCAAGGTGACTGGATATGTGGGTAGATTAGCAGTAATCAAATGCCCCTATGATAGAAAATACGAGACCAACCCCAAGTACCTCTGCAGAGGAAAATGTACCTGGGGGAGTATAGACGCTCCCGTCTGGAGTGAGGCAGGTCAGACCAAAGTGATCAATGGTAGATTCTCTCTGCATGATGACATCAATTCTAGAACCTTCACTGTGACCATCACTGGGCTGACTGCACAGGATTCTGGACAATACTGGTGTGGGGTTGAAACAGCATTTGGACAGTATGACAAATACATTGAACTGAAGTTAACAGTTGAAAAAGGTAAGCAAAATAAGAATGCTTAGTGTAGGTATTGCATTAATAATTGACGTGCCTAGTGTGTATCAAAGACTTACACCTCACAAATATGATGTGTGACATGTTTACCAAGTCACCAAGTGACTTGTTTAGTATAAAATATCTTTTCTCATTTTCTGTTTCTATCCTCATTTTACAGGGCCTCCTACCTTACTAGTCATGACACCTCTGGTTCCCTCCGCTGCCAATCCTACTATCTCCGCATCTTCATCCTCATCAGTGTCACCTTCTTCATCATCAGCCTTGGTTCTGGCATGGACCTCCTGGTCCGACACCAACATGAATAGTGTGTATCAATGATTTACACCTCACCTTGACTTGTTTAGTATAAAACATATTTTCTTCTGTTTTGACAGGTAGAAACCATATAACAGCTATTCAGTCTATAGGCTAATCAAAGTATAAAATCAGTAGGTCAATAGACCTCCCCAGCCAGGCGACCTTTAAACGCTAGTTCGTGCCCAGGAAATAACAACAACACATTGGATTTCTATAGCGCCTTTCTAGACACCCAAAGCGCTTCACAGTGGAGGGGGACCTCACTGACCCCCACCAGGCTCCCATCCATTCTATTTACAAAAAAAATAGATATTCATTCATATAGGGTTTCATATAGGGTTTTAAAGGATAGCTCCGGAGTGAATCCAAGCATAGCCCTGTTGAACGAGCCTGCTAAATGCACTAGTTAGCATTTGGAACAACATAATTTGGAAATTAAATTGCAACCAACAAGGTTAACTTAGTTAGCAACTATTATTTTTGGAAACAGACCTCAGGACATTATTTCACAAATAGCAAAATATATGTATCTATGGGTGGAAAGTACAGTCAAAGCAAAACTGCCATAGAGTCGTGGAAATGGACATGGACCTTTTTTTCCATCTGAAAACATTGAATCTTCAGTAAGGTAAGCCCAACTTGTTCAAACTGTTTAGAAATAAATGATTGTCTTTAAAACTTGCTAATGTTTTAACACGTTACCTTTACCACAAGGGGTTACATGACACAACATAACACTACCATGACATTCTAGGTATTGATGTTGAGTGATTTGATGTATTATAAACTAATTATTTATTTATACAAATAACAAAAATCATATTTGTTTTAAGATTGTGTAAGCTGCTAAGTAGAAAGGAATCTTTGTCAGTTAGCTAGGTTTGTTCTAAGCGCTCAATTTTATGTGTTATGACTGATGTAATGTTATGTTTTGCCTAAAGATAGTATTTTTGATGCTTAGCAAAGTGTTACTGGTAGGCTCATTTAGTCTGTCTGTCAAACTTCCTGTCTAGCTACTGACATACTGTAAGTATCCTTTTGAATGAAAGTTGTTGACTGTTTCATGTTTCAAAGACTCTTAATAGCTTTAGCACTGTGGTTTCACTTTAACAAGAATATGAGCAGATTATGCACCACATACAACCATGTGTAGGTAGTAGTATTTAGCATGCATACCAAATAAATGTGTTTGTTGACTAAAAAAACAAATAAGCAAAAAAAAACAAAAAAAAAAAACATAGGTTAGGTGGCCTTCTTTACAGGTAAAATGAATGCAATCATAAATAGTTGCTGATCTAAAGCAGTATATTTTAAATCAATGAATATTACAAGAAATATATTACATTGATAATCAAGCCAATCATTTCTTCTTCTTCAGCTGCATTACAGTTTCATCCTTGTGATATCATTTGCAGTCCAAGGTATGATCCCGTTTTCACGTATGAGGCATTCTGTTTTTGTTTTTACAACTTAGGCAATGTTTCTTTACTCTTTCTCTGTGTTTTTTCCCCCCTTTTTTGCTAAGTGCTTAATAAAGCTTTGCGGACAGAAACAACATCTTAATCTTATGTTTCCAGTTCGGTGACTCCACTTTCCCCTCCCTGTCTACCCCATCAACATATCCACTTCACTCCAGATCTCTTCTAAACTTGTCTCAGGCATTACGACCATTTACAGTGTAGCCCTGCATTACTTGTGTGACTGTTAATTAGATGAGTCAAACTGTTAACTGATGATGACTTCATACCAGACTGTCTTTGTTTAATCTGTTGTGTTTTTTTATTTTATTTTTACACTCTCTTCAAGTGCATCTGTTGGCTCCTGTTTATTCTCCGCACTGCTGACTGACCAGCAGCAGCAGATGCGTGCACTCTCCCTCTCTCTCTCTCACACACACACTCTCTCTCTCTCTCTCTCTCTCTGTAAGAATAATTATTATGTACTGGGACTAAAACATTGTGTTTCTAACATTCTAACTTCTGTGACGCATGGCATCTTGTGAGACTCTGGGAACCCGGCCAAGTGCAACTATGTAGCATAAGGGGGTATAAATGTGGGGTGAATCTTATGTGCTAGAGGAATGCATTCTCCAACAGCACTGTAGGTTGAGCTGTTGTAACTTTGTCTTGTCTAACCAAGTAAACCGTCTTAACTTTATTTCTGGTTTCGGTGTCAGTCCTTTCCTCCCTGTAACGAACACGCATAGAACAAAAGATTTTGTTCTAACAATTGGTGACCTTCCGACGTTCGGGGGAGGAAAGGGGCTTCTGGGCTCCGGCCTAGGGGACTTCCATCCAGTCCAGTGGACAGACAAATAGCCCGGGCAACTCATTATCAGGTAAGGAGAAACCTATTTCATTGAATTCTCCATAGTTAGAATTGTTCAGATAGTATAGAATTTTTGTCTGTCTGCCGGGACCGGAGGAAGACTAAACGACGGCGTAAGTGGTTGCAACACAAGGTTTTAGAGAACTGTAGTAAGAGAGGCGGTTGCCTTCTACAGTATAATAGGAGCTAAAGAAAAAACTGCAGTCAGAGAAGAGGTTACCTTCTGCAGTCAATTAGTAATACAAAAAGGGGTCTTCTGCAGTCAGAGAGGGTGTAGTTGTCTGCAGCCAATTAGTGAAAAAGGGGGTCTCTTGCAGTAAGAGAAGGGGTTACCTTCTGCAATCAAAATTGAGACAAAGGGATATCTGCAGTCAGAGAAGAGGTTACCTTCTGCAATCAATTAGTAATACAAAAAGGGGTTTCTGCAGTCAGAAAGGGTGTGGTGTTTCTGCTGCCAATTAGTGAAAAAAGGGGGTCTCTTGCAGTAAGAGAAGGGGTTACCTTCTGCAATCAAAATTGAGACAAAGGGATATCTGCAGTGAGAGAAGGGGGTGCCTTCTGCAGTATAATAGGCGAAAACCGGTATGTACAGAGGGTAAATAGTGCACAAGGGTTTATATATATTTAAAAAAAAAAAAAACACTAACACTGCAAAACTAGGCTTAGCTGTTATTTGTGTATGTTAATTGTCATAGACTACAAAAGGGGATAGATCATGTGGCTGTGAGCCTAGACCAACCAACACGACACACACCCAGTGTTTGCTTGGGTCTTGGCTGATGCGGGGAGCAGATTAAGGTTCTTTGACACCTGGCCCCCGACTCAATCACATGACTGTGGGACAAAAGGGACATTTCTGTGTAAGAGTAAGGTTTCCTATGTTTACTAGTACTTTTTAAAAATAAATAAATAAATACAAATTAATAATAACAATAATAATAATTACTGAAATAGTGGGTGTATAACTAACGACTAACTGTTGATCTACTACATGACCAGAAATCTAAACCTAAGGCGAATTTTTGTAGGCATTGATACAAATTGGTGGGACCCAACAATTGCGAAATTAGGAGAAACAGAGGCGCTGCGTGTGATACAATCTGTGACCCACAAAGCAGGCCATTCTGAGAGGCACATTAAATTACAAGCCCCTATACAAACTGAGGACGTGAATAGGACAATAGACGCCTATCTGAACAACTTAGGGTTGTTGAAGAGAACGCTTAATTAATTTCATAGAAGTCAATTGCTCAATCCCCGGAAAAAGAATAACGAGTATTACTTTAAATTCCACCTAACCCCATTTGCTACGTGGTGGCAAAGAAACAAACATTTAGGCAGAAATCCACCAAGCAGCTGGTACAGATACGTGAGAATAGAGATTACTCCTCTCTGGGAGAGAAAGGTGTGGAGCCAGAAAAATATTTACGAAAGTCGAATTGATCCAGACGGTACAATAGACTTAGGTCAAATTGTAACAGAAGTAGACGGGAGTATAAAAGTGGTGCCACCGCCTAGGCCTACTGAAAGCACAATCCTAGGGGGACTTTGGTTGACCCTCTCATTGGGGGGACGTGAACTAACTCGACCAACACGCCACGGAGAGGCTGGGGGGTAACAATGGCCAACTTACTGATAGCGAGGGACGTGATGAACAAAGTCAAACCTAGACTGTTTAGCAAACAAACTACATCAATGAAAGACATCTCATTGTGGGAAAGTTCACATGGTATGTGGGTAGACAAGGGATGGTTTCCAAAAGACACTGAGCCTTAAAAGAAAAAATTCTGGCAGAGTATGACACCAAACTGGATACATTAAAAAATACTTGGCACGCAACGAAGGGGTTAAGAGAGAAAGCTGGATAAACTGAAAAGAAAGACTGACAAAAAGGTTGAGCTGGCAGAAGAAATAACAAAAGAAGTGTTCATTTTGGCGATGGCAAAACAACCCAGCCCTGAAAACGCTGATGAGGCGAGTCGGCAGAGGACAGAAACTGAGGAATTATATCCTGAGTTAACAAACACTGAGATAACAGAACTACCACCCCCATATTCTCAACCGTCCGCTCCGACCGTTCGAGCTCCATCTCTAATCATACCTGCGCAGCGAATAGAGCGTGATGCGTTGGAGGACTTAACTGACATAACCCGACAACTAGCCGTGAAACATGACACCTTGATCAAGTTGGCTGATGTGGAGGCACGCAATTTAGCAGACCTAATTAATAATCAATACGAACAAACTAGGAATAGTACTATGATCAATATCTTAGAGATGCAAATTCAAGCTAAACAATTACATGAGGACTTAAAAAGAGAGCTGAACCGAAAAGAAGGGGCTGATAACATATTGTGCACACCCAAGGTCAGAGAGCCATTTAGGGCTGATAATAGTAGCGAGCTAATGAATAAACTGGATTCTGCCCTTGACAATCTCACGTTGAAACAAATAACACGTCCTGGGCATTAGAGGTGACCAGTATGATGAGAAGTGCTGCCCTGATTAATGGCAATAGACAGTTGAGTGACATGGATTTAACTAGTGTTAACATTCAAGGTATACTGCCAGAGTATTGTTGGGAAAAAGTAAGTAGGGAAGCAAACAAAACTAGATGGGATGAGGAAAGTGTTCGAAGCAAACAAGAAAGTGTGTGGAGTGTAGGGGGAAAGAGACGAGCAGGGAAGAAACAAGTAAGAAGGGTTATGGAATGTTTGGACAGCAGCCAAGAAAGTGGAGGGAGTGAAACTGATAACTCTGATGAGGAAGAAGTGTATACCCAAACACATAAGAGAACACACACAATGGCACCTCTCATTACGTCCGTAAAAGCAAAACAACCTAACATTATGACACCAATATTTTCAACGGGCCAAGAAGAAAAAATTACTGATGCTTTAACAAAAATGATTGAGCAAATCGTAACTAAAACAGCCGCCAGCAATATTATGCCCCCCAGCTTACCTCAAGGAAAAGAACAAAGCCTGGGGGAAAAGACCAAAACCTCAGCAGGTGAGCACACTCAGTGGCACAGACGACCATACAGTTATAAGAGGAGAGGCAATTGTTATAGGTGTAAAAGTCCGAGCCATCATGTAGCTGAGTGCCCAGAAACTGACAGGCTGCCTCCTTATCTGTATGGATTTCATAATAGCAGGGGTGGTGACCGTGGCCGAAGCCGATCAATGAGCAGATGGTAATTAATATTATACATCATTTTCATTCTATTTTGTACCTCGTGTATTATTGTCATGTTTTATGCCCATTTTGTAGTAAACAGTATGTTTGTCTCCTGATACTTCCAACTCCTATGTTAATGCCTCGCGCTCAGCAGGAGGGCAGGCAGTGGCACCCAGGTCATTATTACATAGTTTACTGACTAATGCGCATGGCCCCACACACGTTTACAGAAAAAATGATCAGACAAATCCGCAAACACTGGTGGATCCCATGCCTGAGGGAGCACGCAGCAAATGCATGAATCATAAGAAAACCATACCTCACCCACTGTTAAAATTTCCAGCACCCTACTGGTGGCAGTTGACAGATTTTTCCCGGTGGGCTGAGGTTAAAAAAAAAAAAAAAATAAATTTTTTTTTTAAAAAAAGACGCTTATTCATTGGTGAAATGGTTGACAAAAGAGTATGGAACGAGAGTGATATGCTCGAACAATGGGCATCATTTAAAAAAAAAACACCTCCAAGGCTTGGAAAACAAATTGGGGATTGAGCACAGGTTCGGGAGTGTTTTACCGGCCTGAGAGCCAATGCAGGGAGAGAACAAACAGAACCATAAAAAACAAACTAGCAAAGCTGATTAACGGCACGTCATTGACATGGACAGAGGCATTGCCTCAGGTGCTAATGTCAATGAGACAAGAACCAAACAAAGACACACATTTGTCCCCAATCGAAGTTCTAACAGGCAGAACTATGCCTGGGCCATGAGACGATCCAGGCAGGGTCGAGCACCCTAGACTGGAGGATATGTCAGGGTATTGGAACAAATAACAGATCTGATTTCCCAGCAGGTGGTGAACGCAGGACGGGTAGATGAGGAGCCCAAGGAACTCTTACCTACGGAAGTAGGTGATCAGGTATACATAAAAATTCAGGGGAGACCACATTGGTCTGAGGCTAGATGGGAAGGATCTTACAAGGTCACCCAGGTGTCAAACCAAGCAATGAAAGTTGATAAGAAGGGTGAGGACAATTGGTATCATTTCGCACATTGTGCATTTAGTGACAAGGAAAAACAACATTAAAAATATCAAACATTTACTGGGATATGAAACTGATGGTGATGAGGAGCCTGACAGCAACTCTGCTGGTCCTCTGGGGGCTGATAAGCAATGATATGGGGGATAATGGGGAGCAATGATAGCTGTGAGGCCAAAGTGATACTTGAGGTTGACACCAACATGAACATGTTTCAATTCGACTTGTGCGATATAATATAGGGGGAAATTGTTTAATCTGTGGAACAGCAAGACCTTCTCTTCTCTTGTAATGAGCTGTGCTGTTCTCGAGGACAGCAAGGCTAAGGGGGAGATTGGAGGTGATACAGATTGTATCATTGAGTTAATGTCAAATGAAAACCCTTCTGGTAAGTATGGAAAGTGGGAAAGATAGTTTCCAATGGCCCCAAGGAATGTGGAGCGTCCAGTGTTCAAGGTAAGTGATGAACACAATGTAACATGTTTTAGGAACAGGGAGAATGTGACCCTCAGCACGGACGTGGGAATGGTGAACATTGATACATGAGGCATGTATAAGATTTGACACATGATGAAGTAGCGAGTGGTACAGATGAACCAAATCGATGAGGAGCCTCCTGATGGTAAGAAATGGAAGTGAACCAGACCACTTTCTCCATACACTAAGGATTGCCCAATTGGAAGCCCACACTGCATGTATGGGGAAGGTGGAGATCAGGATGGATGTGTTGGGAATGGGTCAGACAATACGACCCACAACTGGCTGAGGTTGGTGATGAATATTTGAAGACGATCATTGACCCTTGGGAGTCACACCAGGCTTACATAGAAGCCGTGGATTGGTATCATAGCGCCCGTGAGAGAGCCAGTTCAAGGAGGGCCTTACAGGCTGCTCAAGTGCAACTGTGGGAGGTTGTTGACAGTAAAGTGGAAGAGCACAGAAATGAGCTGATGGAACTGTTTGACCTCTCTGGGCGCGAGATAGGGAATGATTTGGATAAAATGATTTGCCTCACATCCATGTAAATTCAAAAAGTGAACAAAATTTCCCAAGATTAGATGATTTAAAACTAAGATTAAATAAATTAATAAATTGGGATGTGAGGAGAAAAAAAAAAAAAATTTGATTAAGTGATTTCAGCAATAATCGAGTGGTGCAGACTGCACCACTCCTTCTCTGTGTGAAAAATTGCAGGTTAATCCTTGACGTGGGAGACCAG
>JAODXP020003027.1:55000-105972 GCA_027497455.2 Sardinella longiceps
ATCAAAACACAGCGTCAAAAGATTCACGGTTTGCGCAACTTGTGTACATGTCTTGCACCTAGTGCTAATAAAGACTGCATTGTCCCTCCTACATTACTTGCCTGTGTTTCAGTTAACCACAAACCACACGAGTCCTTTGAAATAGTCAGCCGAGGAGAAACTATTTTTGCTGTGCATAGCGGGTGATGCAGAAAAAGAGGAAGAAGAAGAAGGCCTGGTCTGTTCGGCATCAAAAAGTTTCCAAGAGCTGAGTTGTGCCTTATTTACAGTCGCAAAGACACTTGCAGAACAGGAAAGGGAGAGGCTTTTTAGAGTGCAATTTCAGGTAGAAACTGACCATGCTGCTTAATCAAGACATCCTTGCATTAAGCAATTAGGCTACAACCTTTCAGTTTTTTTTTTTTTTTTGTCTGACACAGAAAGTGGCAGTTAGACTGAAACAAGGACACCAAAAAAAAAAAAGAAGAACAAAAACTTCCAGGAAATTCCAAAATCAAAAATGCATCAACAACATCATTAATGGCCAAGGTTATAGGCAAGCATTATTAGCATACTGTAGTGCTGGCATGTCAAACTCATCAGCATTATGCTTGTCCTCAGTGGCCCCCTATACCTCGTGTAGATGGTTGACCACAAGATGTCGGGTGAGATTTAAAAAAAAAAGAAAAGATAAGAAGAAAAAAAAAAGCACTTCATTTTGTTGTCCTTTCCTGTGTGTCAGTTCCATGACGCACCTCATCATGCATGCAGAGTTGCCAGTAGCCTATTGCATTGACTAAAATTGATTATTATTTGTGCTTTCTTAAAACAACAGGCCACATGCTTTAGCTGCAATCATTTCCAAGCTTTTTGAATTGGGCTTCATGAAATGATTTGAAGGTCCGGATCTGGCCTCTAAGCCGTAGGCTATGTTTGTGAGCCCTACTGTAGAGTGTTAGAGTTGGCTGTGGGTTGTGGTTGAATTGGGCCACATGAAATGACATGAAGGGCCGAAGAGACGGTCTGGCGCCTGAGCGGTATGTTTGAGACCCCTACTGCAGTGTTAGAGATGGCTGTGGGTTGTGGTTGATAAAACAGGAAGGCGTATGAGTCTCTTGAAGAAGTTGCACTGATAACATCGCTACACTGCACGTCCACCTCATCCACACATAAAGAGAGAAACTCATAAACAGAGAGAGGAGGCATTCATCCTAACACAGATAGAATGAAGTGGTGTTGAGTTTAATGCTGTGCCAAATTGTCTCATAGTGTAACTGATCCAAGCTGAAGAGGACATGAAAACGCATTTGGTTTTATTCTGCTGTCTTTCTGCAGGTGAGTTTCTCCATCACAACACACCACTTTAAATCTCTCTCTTTCTCTCTCTCTCTCTCTCTCTGACACAAGTCTGAAATCAATTTCAATGCTTGTATTGGATGTGTCATATTTCAGGGCAATATTCCCTTTTTGACTACGTCATACTGTCACTAAAATGCCCAGGTATTTGGCTAATGTAAATGAATGTTTGAAATGTTTTGAAAATGTTAATTCATAGGTTCTACTACAGCCAGAAGAAGTCAATGCTAAAATTCCATGTATTTGCTTACATCACACCCTCCAATGACATTTTATTGCTGCCATGAAATGAAAGAAATGACCATTTAGTCGTTATGGAGGAATGTGACACTCCATCATATAGCAAACTCGCTGTTGTAGGTTCTGATTCTGATGAAATCTCTATTTTATGTATTTGCATTAGGTGTGTATTCAGATTGGCCTAGGCTAGATTATACTGTATATTAGGCCACAGTCTGGCCCTTGTCTGGCCCTTGTCAATGTATTAGCCTTTTACAGAAACATTTCAAGACCCACCATCTAAGAGAGTAAAACTCATATTAGGTCATATTATTAGGATGCTAGTAGACTTGCAGGTTATCATTCAAGAGTTAAAGAATCCCGCACACTGTCCGTTCCACCAACAAACTTTAATGAGTGTGCGGGATTTTTTAACTCTTGAATTGATAACCCCACTGGGATAATATCCGACGCACCTGCCAAACTACTGAGGTGTGCAAAAGTGACATTTGGAACTGTAGACTTGCAGGTAACATACGGTAATATTGAACTGTTGCCTGTTGTCAGGAGTCCATAAGTAACTGTATTGATTGTTGTCATTTTTTGTCTGTTTGTGTCTGCGCTTTGACCATTTCCCTCTTGGGATAATAGATTTGACTTTGACTTTTGACTATAGGTATAAACATTGTGGAGTCTGTGATCAATGTGACTGGATATGTGGGTGGTTCAGTAGTGATCAGGTGCCCCTATGATAGAGGATATGAGAGAAACTCCAAGTATCTTTGCAGAGGGTCATGTCCTCGCTTTGGAACTAAAGACATTCCTGTCCAGACTAAAGAAGGTCAGACCAAAGTAATCAGTGATAGATTCTCTCTACATGATGACATCACTACTAGAGTCTTCACTGTGACCATCACTGGACTAACTGCAGATGATTCTGGACTATACTGGTGTGGGATCAAAACAGGGTTTGGTAAAAATGATGAGTACACTGAAGTTGGATTAAAAGCTAAAGAAGGTAATACAGCATTTTTACCTGTACAATAATAGATCAGTGTCTCATTTTGTACGTTTATACTGTACTGTTTATATTTACATTGGCTAATGTATAGTATTTCCCTGAGGCATATCTCTTTCTCTCTGTGTCTCAGTGCCCCCTACATCACCAATCACCACAATTCTGTCAACCAGAGACGATCACACTCCCTCAACTCCATCACAACCATCGTCATCTTTATTGTCTTCGTCATCTGTTCTGACATCCAGTGTCGTACAATCAGACGACAACAAGAAGATGACCACAAGTGGGTACCACTGATCACCTCTCTAAAGTGTTTTGGCTTACTGAATGTTACTGTGGGTCGGCGGGCTGGTGCTTTGTGCCATTAATCAGGAGTTTGGGTCTGACCCGAGGTTGTTTCCCAGGGTTCGAGTTAGGTGGGAGCTGAGCTCCCATAGAGAGAGGTCTGGCTCCCATGAAAGCAGCAAACTCAAACATCTGTGGGGGCTCTGACAATACAATAGTATATAATATTTTACTGACAAATAAAGTTATCATAAGCGGGGATCAAACCGAGCTATGGGAGGTGGAACTTTTTTATGGAGTTGGAGCGCGAAGCGCTTGTTACAGGAGTGTTTTTGATAATCTTTTCTTTTTGTGTTATTGCCTTATTGGCATGCTGTTATTATGTTCGCTGATGATAAAGGCGTACTGTTTGCTTGCGCAGTTGCAATGTATAGGTTGGAAACATAAGTCAATGTCTTAATTGATTGTAAACCATGATTTGGTTGTGACCGATAGTAGTTACCGTGCGTAACAGTATGGGTTCGCCTGACGCGAGAGGATCTAATGATGGTATGTTATATTGCCTAGTTTGTGGGCCTTGCCCCTGATTATTTTCAGTTTGATCAGTGTTTTGTTTGTTTAGTTTGTTTGTTAATTTGTTATGTTATGCCCGCCGGTGGCCTAATATAAAATAAAAGAAAGACGCCTGCATTATTCCATTTCCATGCCTTGAGTCTACCACCCGCCGGACACACTCCGCTTGCTCCTTTCGGTTTTAGCCTACTTCAATAAAGCCAAACATAGGCCTACTGTAGCTCCAGATAGTAAGATAATGCGCGGCTCTCCCTATGTCAACCTCTCTCCTAGATATTGCTTTAACCAGGCTATTCCGATCATGCTGCGCATGATGTAAACTTTGAGGATTTCGTGCAAATAGCATATTCACCGAAATTAATAAGTGCCAGTTCACCGTTGTGCATAACATTCAGCCAGAGGTCCGGTAGAGAGAGAGATAGGCCTAGAGAGAGACATTGTCAACTTCTCACATTGTAAGGTCAGTGCTTGCTTCCCATTACATTCAAAAGTCCGCAAAGCCTTTACTCCAGCGCCGTTGCGCACACTGGAGAACGAAAAAAAAAAAAAAAACCCATCCCATACCCCCCTCAACAATTAATTCATGGGCTCCCACGAAGATGGAATCATAACTCGAACCCTGTTGTTTCCCAATCGTTGCCCTCTCCCACTCGGTTCCTAAAGGCAAAAAGCCCTAAAAATATCTTAAAAAAAATAAATGAATAAAAATTCTAAATCATTGTTCAGCTCCAAACATCTAAGCAATAACCAATCATTATCTGGATTTCTTCCCAATTCATTGTAAGTAAAAGTTTGTGAACGTTGTTTTGGATAATTAGCTGAATATAGCAGAATGTAGACGTACCCTAGCTACTTCTAGCCTAGCCTAGAACTCTAGACGCACTTTAGCACTTGAATTTGCTCAGCGAGTATGTCTAGCTATCAGCCATAGGTTGTATTCAGACATCGGTGGTATCAGAGCTGTCTTTCCGCTCACAATGATCTTGTCTAGGTTGTATTCAGACACAGGTGTTTAGCCTAACACAATGTTCTATCTGGACAGGGAGTAATTGGGCGGACTTAGCGTTGTTTGAAAAGGCTTGTTAGTTGCTATGATTTTTTATAGTCATCTTACCCAAGGGTCTATCACTTGTAGCAAGACTACTTCTGGCCATCAGTTTTATGGAACTGTGGAGGTACAATCACAATGCTCTATGTGGACGGGAGTCATTGATTGGGATTAGCGTTTTTTTTTTGAATGGGCTTGTTCTTTGTTCTGATAGGTTGTAGGAAGAAGAACCATGGCAGCACTATCCTATCTTGAACAGAGGCAGTTTGAAAGATAACACAGATAATTCCAGATAATGGCCCGACTATATATTATGCTATAGTCTGGTTTGTTTAAATTAAGAGAAGCTACATCTTTGATGTTATTGATTCTATTTTGCAGGTGTTGGGTTATATGTTGCTGTGGGTTTAGGATGTCTCCTGGTAACAGTGCTGTTTCTTGTTCTTTATGTAAAATATAGACCCAACACCCCAAAAACAGGTACAGTTTTCTTCTTTATTTATTTATATACTACTTCTCCTTAATTTATTTACTTTACTTGAAGTCCCATAGACTTATAATGAGATGTGGGTGACAACACTAAAACAGCAATTTGTCGACCGGGTTGTCCACCCGGGCTATGATCCTGGGACATCCTAAATTTAATTTTTGTATAACAACCTTTTACAGCAGCCCATGTCTGTTAAGTCACCTTTGCCCCTTTGGCAATTCCTAACATTTCACTATCCTTTTCCACTATAGGATCAACATCTGTGGCCATAGCTCCTTCATCTGCAGGTCATGCAATGATTACACCCTCAGAATCACTCTATGCAAATGTTGAAGTAGACGAACCAGTGTACCAGAATTGTGCTGCTACTAAAAAAAGACATTATTAATTTAATAATTTTAATATACAATATGTTCTTCTTCATCTGCAGAACAGTTATGTTATTTCTTTATTACTTTATTTTATCATTTAGCCCCTATGTGTATAACATAAATAAATGATTAAATAAAAGTAAAAGTACTCTGTTTGGTTACCATAATGTGTTGAAACTATGTATGCTTTTGTAAAGAAATATAATAAAAATATATTTTCTTTCTACATTACTGTTACATATTCAAAGGCTCTGGTCTTGTCTAACATCATTGTTGACTCTGACTTTGACTCTGCACTACAACAAAAAAAAAAAAAAATTAAGTTAGCTTAACATAAGAATTCAAGGCAACTTACTAATTTTTGAGTGTAGACACCAAATAAAATTTTTGAATGAAATTGTGGCCTAACAAATTACATTTTCGCCAATTTCTCTTTTTGAACACAATAACTTGCAGCTACTGTCCCCTTGTGGCGACATTGTGTTTACCTACCATTGTCGTTTACACAATACAATCTTGGCAACTCCCTGAGGAGCAGCATGAAACTGCTTACCAACAGAAATGAAATACACATTGGTGATGCATTTTTGTTCAACATAGTTTTTCACTGTGCATGTAGTCTTCAAAGGCAGGATGTGTCCACAGGAGGGTTCCAACGTGCCACCTTTATGCAAATGCAAAACACACACACACACACACACACACACACACACACACACACACACACACACACACACACACACACACACACACACACACACACACACACACACACAGTCAAATGAAGACATGGGTAGATCTTTGATTATCCTCTGACCGCTGGTGAGTATCCTCATCAACTACTCCCCTCACATCAAATGCTACTCATAGACAAAGGCAAAAATCATATGCGGAAATTCAAATTTATATACACATGTTAATGCGTAAAGGTGCGAACTTTTGTGCTTCACATTTACAGTCTTATAATGGAATGATAATTCCCATGAACACAATAACTGGAAGTTAAGGAATATAAATAAATGCACTTTCGCATTTTATCTCTCTGTCTGTCTGTGTTTCTTTCTTTCTCTCTCTGTAGGTGTTCTTCCTGTGGAGTCTGTTATCAGGGTGAGTAGATATATGGGTAGATCAGCAGAGATCGACTGACGGAGTTCAGACCGAAGCAATCAATGGTAGATTCTCTCTGCATGATGACATCACTTCTAGAATCTTCACTGTGACCCTCACTGCTCTCACAAAGTAGTTGGATAGAGAGAAAGAGGTGAGAGAGACAAGAGGGAGGGAGAACAGAGATAGACAAACAAAAATGAAATACCTAGGAAGAAAGTGAGGGCAGAAAGAGTGACAAATGTACACAATACCAAATGCTACACTAAACAACAATCACAGCTCTGCCCACCCAGAAAAAAGGTTGCCGAAAATTATTGGTACAATCCAAAAAGAGGTAAACAGCACCACCCACTGGTGGTGGAGGGAAATGGCACTCTGCAGCTCACATTCCCAAGTGCATTTTGCATTAGCAGACACATTAATGCAAAGCAAACCCATTGCCTAATTGTATATGCTACACATACGTCAGTGTATTCTCACTGAAGCCTATTGATATCTAGCCTGCTTATAACCAGCCACTCAGTCTATGTTTCTTTTCGTAGAAAGGTCTGGGATTCTGGCTAGTCCTCAAACCACCTTCTGCTTCATGCCGATGAGGATGCACTTCTTGCTCTGACAATAGGGTGTTTACAGATTAACTTAACTATTAATAAGACTCTGACTGTGAGAAATAGGGAAGTCCAATGTGGGCTGGCCTTTCAATAAACCGCATAACTTAACGTAGCTCTTCATAGCCACTGGGTGTTGAGTATCTGTGGTCTACAAGCATGCAGCAGATCTCTGAGAAGATAGGTCATAGGAGGTTACCATGACAACAGCTCACATTTTCTAATGAGCAAAGTGTAAAACTACCTTCAAATATAATTTCATTGGTTGAATTCACAACCCTTAGTAAATGGGACTATTTGTGTGACTATATTTCACAAAGAAGACTCAAACAAGGGGAGTTGGCAAGATAAACTAAATAACGAAGATGTGAAGTTGTGGGGCCCTATCATGCAGACGGCGCACCATGCATTCGCGACTGGCGCAAGCTGTCATTGCTATTTTGTGCGAGCACATGGTTAATTTTTCTGTCAAGTAATTCACGTTGTCTAATTAGCAAGTGACTTTGCGTCCTCAAAGGTCTGTCAAAGGTGTGGCTAGGCCCAAAGCGCAACAGATGCTATTATACAGACGCAGAAAAGGATCCGCCACTGACTGTGAAAAACCTGGTCATTCGTCAGTCACGCATTCCTGAAATGCTCTTAACACAACGCAATAGGTAATGCAGTTCTCGTTCCAGCATAACAAAGAAGGCCAGAACAATAATTATTACAATCGGAAAATCATTATGATGTCCAGGAAGATGTGGTTAACCACAATTTATTAGCCTGCAACAGAAAATGCGTGAGGATATAAGAAGGGGGGACGTTAAATGGAGAATCAAGTTTACTTTCACTTTCGAATGAATATTCCGAGATATCCATTAGGACTAAATCAGCTTCCTTCATGTCTGTGCAGCCTGTAGACATCAATTTAATATTACCAGACCCATTGCGGCTCTGACTATTACTACACCCGACGTGTGAACTTGCTAGCTATTCAATATTTTAATTTCTTTAAATGCACAAGGAAGAGATCAGCGGTTTGATAGTAATTCACCAGGCGCTTTGCGCTCTTCGTTCTTAAAGGCAATGAGAGATTGATCTGTCATTGGTGATTAATTAGGCATCATAAGTTCAACCTTTTTGAACTTTGTGCCGGCACGAAGTTCATTTTCTGTGCTGTGAAAATAGCACACCCCCAGAACTATATGCGCCACGCGTCAAACAACATTTGACAATGCATTGTCAAAATAGGGCCCTCAATGTTATTTGACCTAACGCCTGTGGTTAAGAAGGGAAGAGGGAGGAACCTTTTGTGTGGTCTTAACACGTCCCCACTCTGAAAGAGGACCCACTTTAAGAATCCACTTTTACATGTGTATGTCAGAAACAAAATCTGAGAAAGAGAGAGAGAGTATATTATAGGCTACACTAGTGACTGCAGAAAGAACAAAGGGAAGACATGAAAATATATTTGATCATCTTTTATCTGCTTGGTGGTGAGTTACTCTGGTTTTGACTTCTGAACACCAACATGACCAGAATATATATTATTATTATTATTATTGTTTGGTGTTCTGTCTGTGTGCAGGCACGGCGCCAGGATTTTAGTTTTGGATGGGCCAGACCAATCATGGGTGGGCACGGCAGAGTTCTTGCTCTGTGATTAAAGAATGTGTTTTTACGCGCATTTACAGGCTTATAACGCCATTTGAGCATCGCAATTATGCACTGCAAGATTGACTTTACCTGAGCTGTTTGTCACAAGCAATAGAAGTTCCTTGGTGATTAACCATTGATACATTAGGAATAGTGTCAGCATTCATTTGTAGGGACTCACCATATGTCAATATTTGTTGCGCACGAGAACCATTGATGCTATGGGAGCAGGTCGGATTAGGCCTTTTGCATTTAGGCACTGGTCGTTTAGGCCCCCCCGCCGTCGTTCAGGCCAAAGTCGTTTAGGTCACAGGGAGCAGTCGTTAAGGCCATAGGGAGCAGTCGTTTACAGCAGCTGAAATATTTGCATCTCCACTTTTTATTATTGTTGTAGCTTACATTCGTTATTATAAGACATTAATCAGCTCTACTGATCTGTCTAAGTAGCCTGCATAGCCTATCTATGGTAAATTATTGAATAACCAACTTGTGGAAAAGTTTTTTTTTATTATTTAATCATCCGCATTGCATTAGATTCGCGCGGTTTGTGAGAATTGAAATAGTGATTTATAAAATAAGCATCGCATTGTCATTCGCAATAGTGGCAAGACGCACAATTTCTCAAATTCTCGGATTTGCTCCTCAACATAGGCTGGGCTCCATGTTGAGCTTGCTAACCTACAGTCAATGAGCACAAAGCCTGGTCGAAAATCCCTTCGTTTTAAGGATAAAAGTAACTATTTTCTTTGGGAGAGCGAATGGTTAAACCATTGGTTACCAAAACACACAGCATGACCAAACAAAATTACGTGCAAGAAATGAATGAAAGGAATGAAACTAATGAATGAATATCAATTAATATTTCTCTCACAATTTCATATAAAGGGCAAGGCATTTTTATAATGCTGCCAGGGCTCATATATCTCCATAATAATATAGGCTATACCGTGTCATTTGCCGGTCGGCCTAGGCCTCGCCGTAGGCAGCGAGGGCTGTGCTCAACGTTGAGCCGCGCCCACATTGAGGCTGCAGCCAGGGCGGGCCTGGTCGAAAATGGGCGGGCCTAGGACCGTCAGGCCCACCCATAACGCCGTGCCTGTCTGTGTGTATTTGTGCAGATGTTTATCCTGTGGAGTCTGTGATCCATGTGACTGGATATGTGGGTGGATCAGCAGTGATCAGATGTCCCTATGATGGAGGATATGAGGGAAACCCCAAATACATCTGCAGAGGGTTGTGTCACTTTGGAACTAAAGACGTTCCCATCAGGACTGCAGAAGATCAGACCAAAGCAATCAATGGTAGATTCTCTCTACATGATAACAGCACTGCTAGAGTCTTCACTGTGGCAATCACTGGACTGACTGTAGAAGATTCTGGACAGTATTGGTGTGGCATTACAACAGGATTTGGGAAACTTGATGTGTACACTGAAGTACAGTTAAATGTGAATAAAGGTAAAGATAAGACATTTTTGAAAACTTTTGAAGTCAATTGGTTTCATGTGTTTGAAGGGTCTTATTCATGTGTTTTTGCTCTTTCTCTCCCTGTCACTGTGTGTCTCAGGTCCCTCTTCTACTTCATCCTCAACCCCCATGCCCTCCACAGAAATCTACACTTTCTCTACACCTGCAAACCCATCTGTTGTAACAAACACTGTTCATATTGTGGAGTCTGTGATCAGTGTGACTGGATATGTGGGTGGTTCAGCAGTGATCAGATGCCCATATAATAAAGGATATGAGAGAAAGTCCAAGTACCTCTGCAGAGGGAGGTGTCCTCTTCTTGGAACTAAAGACATTCCCATCAGGACTGATGAGAGTCAGGCCAAAGCAATCAATGGTAGATTCTCTCTGCATGATGACATCACTACTAGAGTCTTCACTGTGACCATCACTGGACTGACTGCACAGGATTCTGGACAATACTGGTGTGGGATCAAAACAGGAATGGGAAGGAAAGATGTGCGCACTGATGTGAAGTTAAATGTGATCACTACAGGTAAAGATAAAGAAGTTTTTGAAAACTTAGTCATTTGATGTTATTTGTTTTAAGGGACCTATTTTGTCATTTCCTCTTTCTTTCCCTATTGTTGTACTTTTTAGGTCCCTATCCTACCTCACCTTCAAGCCATGTGCCATCCATAGACAATCACACCTTCTCTCCCTCAGTGTCTGAGCGTATGCTGAATACAGCCATTCATGGTCGGTGGAAAATTACATTAGATGTTAGATTACATTAGACAAAAAGATTAATTCAGTACAGTTGTCCCAAAATAACTCTTGTCACGTAGTAATAAAACAGCACAAGATGTGTGGACATTGGATGGCCTAACTCAGCCAGATCGATATCATGGTTATCACAATATGAATCTTCAGTAATACAATGATGATGAGCGCATTTAGATAACACAAAAAAATGTACTTGCATACTTATTTCTTTGTTTTCAATTTGTCAATTTTTAAATGATTTAATTTTTTTGCAAAAATCAAAGTTAGTTGAGTTAAATCCTTCCCGCTCCATGTGTGAAGCATCAGGCGGTGCCCATCTCTGTTTCCCTAACCCGAGGCCACATGGCCGCACAGGGCAGTATTAATAACCAAATCTCTCTCACTTTCTTAGCAGAGTCAAAGCCTGAGACCACCAATAACAGGTGAGCATCCATTTGTGTCTGCATGTGCCGTATAGTATGTGTGTTGTGCAGTATATACCAGTCCATTCTGTACATGTACTGTATATCTATACCTATCTTATGTGCTTCTCTCTCCATCTTTCATGACTATCTTACAGTTCTCTGACTCCTGGTCTCACCTTGGCCCACTGGGCTGTACGTGTGGCCGTCATCATGTCTACGCTGACCTTAGCAAGTGTCTGCTTTTACATATGGAACAACAGAAAAACAGATGTACAACGCACACATAATTAAAGAGACACAAATTCACTAATGTGTATTTCCAGAATGATTGTAAAAATGTATATACTGTTGCAACCAATCTGACTGTAGTATATACTAAATAAATGATATAATTAATAGTGGTGGGCTGTTAACGGCTCTAACGTGCTGCATTAACGCCAGACTCTTATTGGATGAAAAACAAGTTAACACTGTTAATCTATTTTCAAAATCGTCTAGGCTTTTCTGTTATTGTAGGCAATGGAGCTGGAAAAACATTTGCATTTTAGCATGCATGTACAACTTGGAGTGACCTATGCTATTTCAAAAAGAACATGTATCAAACTCTCGGATCAAGACCTTCAGTGGTACCACGAAAGAGAGAAGAGTGTCTATTCTGATCATTTGTGCTTGACCATAACACAAACCAACATTGATGCATATTAGTATCTGCTCAGTTCCACATAGACAAACATGCATGGAGACACACACACACACACACACACAAACCCACAGAGTGACATCGTAGCATATAGGGCATGTGATTCTGAGAAGAAGGAGGAGGAGTCTTACAGTAACTGCCTATTTGACATAGTTCAATAAAAAATGAAGTAGTATAGTTTCCTATATCCCTGTCTTCTTGTTTTGACTTCCCCCTGCACTGTACAGGTTGATGGATAATTTCACTGTTTTTTGTATTTTTCTTTACATGTGACGAGTGACAATAAAAGTGGCATCATCATCAATGTCACGGGCACGTTATTGGGGTTGTAACCGGGACATTGCTATTGACCTTAGACCAGAGAGAAGTGTGCCCCCTACTGGCCAAACACCAACACCACTTGTAAGAGCAACTTGGTTTTCTCAGGAAGTCTCCTATCAAAGTAATAACCGACCCTTCCTGTATGGGCCTACTGGTCTAGCTGCTGTTCATTATCTGTCTCTCGGAAGGGATATAGTCAGTCCTGAGTCAGTCATGATGCAAATGCAGACTTGGACATTAACTGAACTATTAGCGACACTGACTGTGTGAAGTAGAGCATGAGATTTAGCTCAGCCGTTCACAGCTTGAGTGTTGGTGGTCTACATGCATGCAGCAGGCCACTGAGAAGATGACTTTCATTGACCACACAGGAAGTTATCATGACAACAGCTCCCATTTTGTTCGTATTACTGCAATGACCCAAATATGAAATCAAAAGTAATGCACAATATGTAAAACCACCCTCAAAAATAATGCAATTGTTTAACAAAAAAAAAACTTTGTAAACAGGACTATTTGTGACTAAATGTCACAAACAAGACCTTGAGGAGGGTTGCCAAGATAAACTAGAGAATGATGATGATGTGAAGTTGTGAATAAAGTTTAAAAGGCAATATTAGTTGTATGCATGAGGTGTAAAGTATAGTGCAACTGATACTCATGCTGATTACGCTGTTTCCATGACTGTTATGCACCATATTTAGATCAACACACTCACACATAGAGTACAAACACACAATGAATTTTTAAATACAGACACAGCAGCATGAATCACTCACAATGTTTCATGTTTCCGTGATTAGTCATTAAATGTTGTTTCACCTAAAGCCTGTGGTTAAGAGGGGAAGAAGGAGGAGCCTTTTGTGTGGTCTTAACACATCAGACCTATGTTAAGAATCCACTATTACATGAGTATGCCAGAAACAGAAACCTGAGAGAGGGGGATAGACAGAAAAAAAGAGAGGGAGGACTATAGGCTACACTCATGACTGTAGAAATAACAAAAGGAAGACATGAAAATATATTTGATCATCTTTTATCTGCTTGGTGGTGAGTTAACTCTGTTCTTGACTTCCGAACACTAACATAACATTAATGCAGTGGTCATGTATCTACAGCATGCATGCACACGAGCAAACACCAAAAACATCTCAGTTTGTCATCATATTTCACAGTTTTGCAGCTGTCTGTTTGCTATTGTGTCTTTGTGTACTGTTTTGTGCAGGTGGTCAGATTGTGGAGTCTGTGATCAGGGTGACTGGATATGTGGGTGGAGAAGCAGGAGTGATCAGATGCCCCTATGATAGAGGATATGAGACATACTCCAAATACCTCTGCAGAGGAAAGTGTAAATGGGGGAGTAAAGACATTTCCATCAGGAGTGAGGGTCAGACCAAAGCAATCAATGGTAGATTCTCACTTCATGATGACACCACTGCTAGAGTCTTCACTGTGACCATCACTGGACTGACTGCAAAGGAGTCTGGACAATACTGGTGTGGGGTCAAAACAGGATTTGGAAAGAAAGATGTGTACACTGAAGTGGAGTTAAATGTGATTAAAGGTAAAGATTACAGCGTTTTTGTAAACCAAGTCATTTGATATAATTAAAGGTGCCACGCCACACCACTACAGGGTATTTAAATTGTTCTTTGAGGTCTACAAATAGGGTATGCGACTTCACTTGGACTGAGAACGGTCCAAGGAGACCGTAATGAGATCGTTTGCAGGCTGTAGGAATAGCCTTCGAAAATTTAATGCGGTTCTTCCGGGTTTTTCTCCACTGTGATAATTGGCTGCGCTCTGATTCGCTGCTGAAGCTCGACGTTGTAAAGCACATGGCCGAATATTTACATTAGAATCTAGTTTTACTTGCGAATTGCGAGGTACAAAGAAAAAAAACTTGGAATATTATCATGAAACCGAGAAAGAGGATATCAGCACCAACCTAGCTTGCAGATTGTAAACGGCCACTTTGCAAAGGTAAGCTTACTACATAGGATGTCACAGTATCCAACATAATCAGATTCAAGATCAAGAGTAGCCGACTGTTAACCTACATCCACAGTCAGATTACACTTACCAAAATTGTTGAATTCGCCAAGTAGACAAGTTCTTCCCAAAATATACAGGACACTGAATAAATGATGGACTAGCAGCTAGATGAGTTAGTTTGCTAAACTCATAGTCAAAGCTAAACTCACTAACGTCTTGATATTAAGTTTAAACTAAAAATAGTTGACGTTACCATTTTATGGATATTCCTTCTTTTTCGCGAGTATTTTCAAGGGGTGGGCTTTAGTTAAATACAGGAGAGCATGGATTGGGCGATAATTCTCCTCAGTCAGCCAATGGCTGTTACTTGGTCTATACTACGTAGCATAGACCATGGATTCAAATTGACCTAATTTCTCCGCTTATTTCTTTTAATGGGCTATTGCCGATAGCGAAGACAGTATTACATTTTCACATGCACCGTGTAACTCGAGGTCATATAGACCTATTCTATACCAAAAGTAACAGGTAAAAAACGGCTTTGTGTGGCAGGGCACCTTTAAAGGATCTTTTAAGGATCCTTTTCATTTGCCTTTGTTTCTTCCTCGTGTTGTACCTTTCAGGTCTCTCTCCTACCTCACCCTCAACCTCTGTGCCCTCCACGGAAAACTACACTTTCTCTGCACCCTCAGACCCACCTGTGGCAACAAACACTTCCCAGTCTGCCGCTGTGCTGAACACAACCATTAATGGTCAGTGGGAAATGACATTAAATATTACATTAGAATTTTTTTTTTTTTTTTGTTCACTTCACATTGTTCTCCTAAAAGGAGATTTGTCTCATAGTCAGGTACACAGTACAAAACAGCACAAGACACAAAAGAAGTTAGCATTGGATGGGCTGATACAGTGTATATGATGTTGAGTAATACAATGATGATGAGTGCAATTACTTTTATTTATTTTTTTTACTTTTAAATGTATTAACCAAGCATTATTTACTGCTCTGTCTACCGACTCCTCTCAAATTGTTTTTAACCCTAGCCCATACGACTATTGGAGAGGACCAATCGGACTCTATCATCATGTTAATCTTGTGTGCTGTGCTTCTGCTGGCCATAGGGACAGTGTGTGGATTACTCTCAGTCTTCTACCACAAACAGAGGAGAGGGAAGGAGTCTGCAGGTACTGTACACACACACACACACACACACACACACACACACACACACACACACACACACACACACACACACACACACATGCAAGTATGCATGCCCACTAAAATACACACACGTGCATAGTGGGAAAGACGTCAAGTCAAACACACACACACACACACACACACACACACGCGCACACACACACACACACACACACACACACACACACATACAACATATGCATCGCCACAAATCTTCACTTCCCTTCACTGCCTCTTCCTCTTCCAGTAGCTGGTGTGATGATGTGACGTATGTCTATTCAGTGCCAACTTCTCCTGCAAGAATACACACATTCACAACACATAAATCACTGGGTTGGTGTGAACAGGTGTGAGATGTGTGTTTGACTCAATCTAAAGTGCTTGTTCGGATTTGCGTTTGTTTTTTGTTTCCCTCGTTATCGGTCAGCAGGCTTGTGCAACACTGCTATGATTGAATGACACAGACCTATCACTTTAATTTCCTATTGTATATACTCAATGGCCTCATTCAACAATCCTTACGAATAAATTTGATCTGAAATCCCACTTACGCTGTTTTTAAGATTTGTATTCACCAATATAGATGTTTAAATGTAACCTTCAGAACACGCTTAAGAAAATTTCTTAAGAATGTAATGAGGCCCAAAGGCAGTTAGTAGGGGCTGGATTTGAGTGGGGTGTTTAGATAATTTCTTAGTGGCTACTCATCTTCCAGTGTATAATGTGCATATTGACACCCCAGTTTCCATTGTAATGAGTCAACCAAAGGCTGCTGCAGTCTGATGCTTGTATAGTCAGACCTGATGTTGTATTTTCCATATGAGACTGTGGCAGCACTGCTGCATTGAGAAGGTTGTGGTCAGGGTTTGACACGTCAACTGAAAGTAGAATAGAGTTTCGTCTTACTGGCACACACACACACACACACACACACACACACACACACACACATATAGACACACACACATGCATATGGTCATCACACGGGAAGCTCGCAAACAGCACAATTGTGCACACACATTTATGTTGTCTGTTATTATGTCCTAGTGAGTTGTGAGGTCTTATATACAGTAGCCTATAGTTGTACCGTATGTCTTAATCTTAACTTGCACATTTGGAGTTTTGAGAAATGCAATTTCAGTCTGCTTGCAATGTACTGTTGCAGTGCTTGATTGACAATAAAGTTTGCTTTGACTTTGACATTGACATCCACAAATTTGATTCACCCTTGAGCTGCACCCATGCTCTGATCTGTTACAGTCTGTGGTCCACCCATCCCTCAAAACAGTGAGCACATTGAGGAGGTAAGACCATATTACAAAAGGAGACGTTTCTCAGATGAATGCATGGAGTGAATCAAAGATAATTTTCTTTCATAGTGATGTCATTCCAAATTTCCAATCAGTTTCCCTTCTGATGCAGCTATGTTTACCCACTGTTGCTCTAATGTGTAATATTTGCTGCCATCTAGTGGGTAGTTACATCATAGAATTTAGGCGTCTTACCTCTGCATGGTGAAATATTACTGTGATATAGATTCACATTGCATGTATGATGAGACATATTAGAATTTATTTAAATTCAGCACCGAAGTGTTCTGCTAATCTAATGGTATGTTTACCAATTATACAATGCAGTATGTCCTCTTAAGTGTCCTTACAGATAGTTCAAATTCTACTGTGGAAATGTGTAATATTTAATAAGAGTTTTAATAGACATTTTAGTCATTGTGACTGTTATATATATTTAACTAATATGTTATAAATGTTTTATAAACATCCCGTAGCCCAGTGGCAATGAGACCAGTGTGGAGCCGGGCAGTGTTGAAAAGACCAGAGCATCAGTCAGCAGCCTGTATTGCCTTGCAGAAGGGCCCCATCACCGACCCTCAGTGGTGTCACTGTACTCGACCGTCTTCCCAGTCAACAACAGCTCAGTTGACAGCTCTGACAGCTCAGTTACAGCCTGTGACCTTCAGAACAGTGAGCCCAGGCACACAGAGGAGGTGAGACTGAGAGTTTTATAGTAACTGCAGCAGAACGAAAGTAGAAAAACCACAAACAGGCCACAGAAACACCACCTTGACTTCATGTAGTTGTTCTGATCAGCAGCTCTGGCATGAAGGGTTGAAAGTGTTAGAAAATAGGTTACTGTGCTGTAGGTGATATATTTAAAACCCACAAAATCAAGGTCTGGCTGCACCCTCTGGTGTGCTAAGAATCAAACAAAGTGGTTATGTTTCAGCCAATAATCCTCCATGTGGAATTGTGTAGTTGTGTGTGTGTGGGAGTGAATTCGTGTGAGAGATAGAGAGAGATCTGTGTGTCTTTGGGTGTGGATGTTTGACCTATTATTATTTTTAAACCATTTTTTAAAACATCAGTCTAATAAAAGAGAGACATCTTTCCCACACACCCATGTTTCAGTTCCAGCCCTTCTCTGGTAATGGACACCTCATAGTGTGAAAACACCACTAGCCACATGAATACTTGGTAATGGTTGCTGTGAGCATCAGAGGAGAAATATATCTCTCTTGCATACTAATTCTTCACTAACTAGTACACACAACCAAAGTGTGCACCATCTACAGTTACTGAAGGAAACGAACTCTCATCATGTATCAGAGATCTGATAGTATATGATAATGCATGTTTTACTAATGTCTTATTACTGTTTTATTAACTGTAGCCCCATGACTACGAGATCTGTGAGGAGACGGGCAGTGTTGAAAAGTCCAGAGCATCAGTCAGCAGTCTGTATTGCCTTGCAGAAGGGCCCCAACATCGACCCTCAGTTTTGTCACTGTACACCACTGTCAACAAATCCCCTTCTGATAGCTCAATTAATAAAACCCCAGATCAGCAGTCTACCATTAGCCCAGTCACACAAGAGTCAGAACAACATGTCTATGACAATCCACAAGAGAACATTGCCATCTACTCCAATGACATTCTACCTGAAGAAACTACATCTCCCACAATGCAGTATGGCAATGTTGCACCTCAGCTTAGTGCTTAGTGTTAACATACCATCAGCACTAAATGAAATGGATGATTTTATCTACTCAAGATTGCCAAAGAGGTAAAAGTTATAGGAAATATTTTTGCATTGTACAGTATATTTATCTATGTAATGTACAGTATATTCAACTATTGTTAATGTAATTTGAAAATATATACTGCAAATACTGACTGAGTTGATTGAGTGCAACATACAGATCTTGTAACACAACACGGCTGTCAGCGATCTCGCTGTATTGTCTGGGACCTAATCTGTTATTATGCAGCTGCTGAGTCAATTCTGATGCAGCTGCTGAGTCAATTCTGATGCAACTGCAGTTTGTCTTCAGTGTAATGATGAACTAAACGATTAGAGCAAGGCCAGAGAGAAGAAGCTGAGTGTGGGTTGGCCTTTAAATAAACCACAGCTGAGCTGTTAGCAGCTACTGCGTGTTGAGTGTTGGTGGTCTACAAGTGTGCAGCAGGCCTCAGAGGAGATGACTCTATCAGTGACCACACAGGAAGTTACCATGACAACAGCTAACACTCTGTTTGTATTACTGGAAATGACTAAAAAGTAAACTCAAAAAGGGACATGAAACTCATTGTGCATAGCCATTTTAAACAATCACCACATACTTTCCGGACTTAAATTGACTCTGCTCAGAGAACATACATTATGATGCCATTCTAAAAAAAGAGTAAAAGTTACTCCAGTTGTAGTAAAATTTACTCCAGTGCACCCAATTAATAATTGCTTTAAAGTGCATTTGGAAATTCATGAACACTGGCTCACATACACATAAATCCACCATCAGAATTGTTAATAAGTGTCGGTGAGAATCCTCATCAGTGACATCAGCAGAGCGGGCATCTGTGGCTGAGACAGGAACAAGGAGGAGGAGCCTAATTACTGAGTTCTTAACAGGCCAGTCCCACTTAAAGAGTCCACTACACACACACACAATGGATTTTGAAATAGAGGCACAGCAGTATGAACCTACCATCATCCACACACAATGTTTTATGTTTCCATGATAAGTTAAATGTTGTTTCACCAAACGGCTGTGGTTAAGATGGGAAGGCGGAGGAGCCTTTAGTGTTGTCTTATCAACACGTTGCCCTCCTGTATTAGCTAAGCCTTATTGATAGCCACCACAGTGGCTGAATTTGGTGAATGACGTCAACTTGTTGATTACTGCTAGTTAAACGTTACTTCAGCGAACACAGTGAGCTTGAAGTTATTACCGACAGGCGTTCATGGTGTAGGCACTTTCAATCCACAAAATCCTTGTCGTCATTGTACTAGTCTGTGTTTTACTCCAAGAGAATGCAAACAAGCTTTTGGTTTAGCCTGGTAACATGGCGGGTTTATTTCACTCCAAAGCATAACGTGTACAAACTCATTCTGTCCACTACACTTATCCACTACCATCATTCTGTGTGTGTTATCCCATAACCCCCTGTGTCATTAAAGGTGAAGTCCCCCAATGAATGAACACGACAACACAGACAATGGACTTTAAAATACAGCAGGATGGAATCTGCCATCAGAATGAATCAGTTGTTTTGTAATGTTGCATGTTCCTGTGTTCCAAGCTATTACATGTTGCTTCGCCAGAGATATAACTAACTGTGGTTAAGAGGCGAAGGGGAGGAGCATCAGACCCACTTCAAGAATCAACTATTACATAAGTATGCTAGACACAGAAACCTGAGAGAGAGAGAGAAAGAGAGAGTACCGCATAGGCTACACTAGTGACTGCAGAAAGAATAAAGGGAAGACATGAAAATATATTTGATCATCTTTTATCTGCTTGGTGGTGAGTTACTCTGAACACTAACATTGCATGAATCGAGTGGTCATGCAACTTGCACACACACACACACACACACACACACACACACACACACACACACACACACACAAGCATTCACGAAAACACTTTCAGTTAGTCATTATATTTCACCTACATTTGTAATGCAGCTGTCTTTTTGGTAGCACTTTATCATAACCGTCGCCTATAAATGGTAAATTAATAGTTTATGTAGTATAAATTTATACATAATATAACTGTTTAGAAACAATAAAACGATAGTTAAGTTTATAATTGTTAACTGTTAATAGGCTGCTATACTTAGTAAATTAATACTTTATTTATTATATGTTAATACGTATTGCAACCATTTAGAAATTACATAACACTAGTTACTTTATTATTGTTAACTGTTACAAGGTCATTTATTAACATCAACTTCATCATTTGTTTATGTAAACTAAATGCTTAGCATATACATTATATGCTGAAACAAAGCCATTTGGAGACCACTTCAATTGCATTTTTAATACATTATTACATGTTTTCTATGTCTTTAAATGTTTTGCAAACTCTCCCTAAAAGAGGTACAGACTAATAGGCGAAAGTCAATAAATAGTCATCATAGCATAATATTTGCATTAACAAGTTAGTGTGGTAATGTATTGAGAATGCAATCAAAATGGTCTCCAAATGGCTTTGTTTCAGCATATAAATGTATACTAAGCATTTAGTTTACATAAACAAATGATGAAGTAGATGTTAATAAATGACCTAGTAACAGTTAACAATAATGAACTATTGTTATGTAATTTCTAAATGGTTGCAATATGTATTAATTTATTATAAATAAAGCATTAATTTTTTAATTATAGGCAGCCTATTAACAGTTAGCAATTATAAACTTAAATATCAATTTATAAGTTCTAAGCAGTTATATTATGTATACATTTATACTAAATAAACTATTAAGTTACTTATAGGCAGCTTATTAACTGTTAACAATAATGAACTAACTATCATTATGTGATTTCTAAATAGTTATATTATGTATAAATTTATACTAAATAAACTATTAATTTACCATTTATAGGCGACGGTTATTATAAGGTGCTACCATGTTTTTTATTGTTTGGTATTCTGTCTGTATGTGTTTGTGTCAAGAGATGTATAGTAACGAAGTAGAACTACTTAAGTAGCCTACTTAAGTACTAAAATGCAGTATCTGTACTTTACTGAAGTATTCTTTTTTTCTCCTACTTCCACTTTTACTTCACTACATTTTTGATGTGCTGCTTAGTTACTCGTTACTTTTATAAAAAAAATGTTACAAATCATACCACATCCAATGATAGCGTATCAATGCCAGACCAGACCATCACCAGGTTAGAGAGACAACCGGCCAATAAGCGAAGATGATTAGATGAGCTGTCCAATTGTTTCAAACCAGAACTGAATGCCCCCACCCCCACCCCATAATTGACCGATCCCAAGCCCCGCCCATCTATTGTTACGTATAGCTACCTCGGACAAGTTTGGCCAAAACCAGCGTGCCTGGAGCTGGAAATACCTGTGTAAATACATTGACTTGTGATGGCTTTCGGTTCAGATAGCCTGAATGTTATCGTTTGAAAATGTGAACAGCAATAAAAACAGCAGTAGACAACGTGATGGGTTCGTCTCTGTGAATGTTCACCGTTTCCCTATTTCGGATTATTTCAATTTTGACAGGTCAGAGGGGAAAAGTTAACCTAGCCAGCCCAAGTTGCTAGATGCCTACCAATGATGCCTACACAGCATAGAAGCAAAATTGCATTCCTAGCAACTCAAAGTGTCAAGTATTTTTTTCTGGATGGGGATGACATTGTATGCCTATGTGTTTGTAAAGAAGTTGATGTTTTACACTGAATCTGCTGCGTAGCCCACCCCATGTAGCCCATCTTTGAATGTATCATGTAAGCTAACGTAAGGAATACTCCTACTTAGCTTCGTGTAAACTTACAAAACTGTTTATCTGTGAGTGTAAAAGCCTTCCCTTAACTCTTGATTCTTCTTGTGATGTTAGACCTAATGTTAGTTAGCGGCAAAGTCCTTCCTTTAAATGGTCTGATCAGACGTAACCTAACCTAACGTTACCAAACGCACTGCACGCAGCTAACGTTATACTGTAGGCTCTCCTTGGGGAGGCTGGTTGATAAGCTAATAATTGTCATGATTGAGGTTAAAACACGGTGTCAATATGAGCACAGGCTTTGGGAGAGAACATGCATTTGTGTTGAGGGTAAAAAAAATATTAATAACATAGCCGTCACTATCACTGATGCTGTAACATTAAAGCAGAACATTGTCCGTCGTCTCCATCTCTCATGATATCCTACGGGGCTGCAACTTTGCGTAAGCCTATTCGCCGTATTCATTGATTATTTGTTTGTTTTATTACAATTACATGAGCCATATCCATGCAAAGCTTGACCTTGCTTAGCAGGTTGAAGAGAGCCGAGGCTGGCTGAGGCTACTTCTTGTATGAATGGCAGGCATAACCTGAGCGAATTGGCGAGGGTAAAAAAAAAAAAAAACTTCCCTCACATCCATAGCAAGTAAGCTTTTGGTCTTAGAGGTCCCCAAACACGTTATTCCACCGTTGTGATATGAGATTACACCTTATTTTCAAGACAAAGCTGCAAGTCTCATAGTCTACTATTATGCAGTGAAGGGAGAAGTTGTCCGAGCCTGTCCGAGGTTCGCTGCGGGCCCTATTGTGACATGGTGAAAGTGGGCGGGGCTTGGGATCAGTCAATTGCTTCAGGTTAAAGAACCTCCAGACCATGAGTACGGATGAACAGCAGTATTATGGTCAACATAACAGCATTTTTGTTAACCTATATGTAATCAAAGGAATTATCCAAAGTGAATCAGCACGTAGACTGCTGTTTTATAGTACTAAGCGTTAACGATAGCCACCTCAATAACTGAATTTCGTGCAATGCAGCCTGAGTCGACAGACGCAGCTAACTGGCAGCTTCGCAAACTCGATCTACATTGCACAAACTTGAGGTGGCTATCAGTAGTGCTTAGCGCTGTAAAACAGCAGGGCTATGCGTTGAATCACAGATAATAGCTTCTTATAATAGGGTCTTTTTGGTCCTCTTCATTTGATTTTGTTCTCTCTCTCCTCTCACTACATGAGAAATGTGGGTAATGTGCCCTTGATAAGAAACTACACTTTCTCTACACCTGCAGACCCAACAACCGCTGTTACTGTTATGGAAAAAGCGATTAAGGTGACTGGATATGTGGGTGGATCAGCATTGATCAAATGCCCCTATCATAAAGGATATGAGAGACACCCCAAGTACCTCTGCAGAGAGCCGTGTGCCCTTTTAGGAAGTAAAGACATTTCCATCGAGACTGAAGCGGGTCAGACCAAAGTAATCAATGGTAGATTCTCTCTTTATGATGACATCACTGCTACAGTCTTGACTGTGAACATCACTGGACTGACTGCACAGGACTCTGGACAATACTGGTGTGGCATGAAAACAGGACATACCATGAGGACTAATTTGTATGCTGAAGTGAAGTTAAATGTGATTACAGGTAAATATTAAGTTATTTTTGAAAACTACTTTACACATGCAACATTGTGTCTAACATGAGGTATTTGTACATAATGGGCAATGGAATTTCAAAAAGGTTTCAGAAACGAATGTAGATGCGCAATAGAATGCGCAAATGCTGATGGGTATAATGGTATTAGTCATGTAAAGAAAATCAAAGAGGGTCAGGTAGGATTTCACACACGAAATGACCCCAAAACAATGTACTGCAACACCACCAAACTTCTACTATTTTCTGAACACTTTATTAATAACCTCTCTCTCAGCAGACTCAAAGCCTGACAACTCCGACAGCAGGTGAGTATCCATTTGGGTCTATGCATGTAGCCTATGTGTGTTGGTAAAATATACATCCTATAGCCTACATCTATATCTATACTTACAGTATCTATCTATGACATGACTTATCTTACAGTTCTCTGACTCCTGGTCTCACCTTGCTGCTGTGCGCGCTGCTGTCATCATGTCTGTGCTGACCTTAGCAGCTGGCTGCGTTTACATTTGGTACAAGAGAGAGAAAAGAAATACAGATATACAGACACACACATAACTAAAGAGACACAAATTCATGAATGCCTATTTCCTGGATTTCTTGTGAATATTTTAATGTATGAAAAACATATGATGGAGATACTGTGGCCTACTAGTATACAAAGAGTTATAGAATTATATTTATATAATTTTGATAAACTGTACTGTCACTCCAACTCAACTCAACTCATTTTTATTGGTTCGGTCTTATGTGTATACGTAATAAAGAAATAATATACATTTGTCCTTGTGGGTATAAATTATTTTCCATAGTTGTCAGGCCTTTTTCCATTTTAAAGGAGTAATCCAGTGTATCTGGTGTAATCCTTAAGTATTTCAACATCATGAAAAGTTCAAACTTTTGCCAGGGAGAAGAAAGTTATGTTCGTGAATAGTGCAGATCGGAGAAGATCGCTTTCTAGGTGTAGCTTCCAGGTGCATATCGCTATGTGGTAAGTAGCTGTCTGTACAATTACAATTACAATTATTATACGATCAACAAAGTGTGGGCCTACTTTGGGCCTTTTTTTGTTCGAAATGGTGACACCCCACCCCTGGGGAAGAGAAGAGGCTGATTGTCTGAACTACGGTAAGCAGAGAGATGATTCTTTGGTAAACCTGAGGTGTTAACCGAGCTATTAGCAGCCACTAACTGTTGGTGGTTTAATTGTGACCGCAGCAGAGAGCGCACATGATGATACCATGACAACACCACACATTCTGCTCCCTACTACCGTAAATTACCTCTCTAATACCACCAAAGACATAAGAAAGTCTTAACAGGATCATTTCTGATCACTTGTAACCAACACTGATGCATACAGTATCTTCACAGTTACACACATTACAAACATGCATGGACACACACACACACACACACACACACACACAAAACCACAGGCCTCATTTATGCATGAGTGACCATAAAAGAGGCATCACCATCTTCATCATGGACAGCTTGATGGAAAATTTCACTGTTTTTTTGTGTTTTTCTTTACATGTGACAAGTGACAATAAAAGGGGACATCATCATCAGTGGTCCTGTCAGTGTCACAGGCACAGCATTAAGGTTGCAACCAGGACATTGTGATCGATCTTAGGCCACAGAGAAGTGTGTCATCTACTGGCCACACACCAACTCCAATTCTAAGAGCAACTTGGTTTTCTCAGGAAGTCTCCTATAGTATATTAACTGAGCCTTCCTGTATAGGCTTACTGGTCTAGCTGCTGTTCATTAGCTGCCTCTAGGATGGGATATGTTGTTCCTAAGTCAGCACTGATGCCACTGTAGTTTCTTTGAGACGTATACATTAACTGAACCATTAGAGACTGACTGTGTGACATAGGGAAGATGAGTGTGGGTTGGCCTTTCAATAAACCACAAGACCAAGCTGAGCTGTTAGCAGCGACTGTGTGTTTAGTGTTGGTGGTCTACATGCACGCAGCAGGCCTCAGAGAAGATGACTCTATCAGTGACCACACAGGAAGTTACCATGACAACAGCTAACACTCTGTTTGCATTACTGGCAATGACCCAAATTCATAGTTTGCAGTGACGTCAATCGAACGGGTACCTGGCGGGCAGAGGGCTTCGTTCTGCTATCAGAAAACTGGTGTTACGTTAACCCTAAGTAACCGGACATTTGTGCTCCATACCAGTTTATAAAATTATCAATCATCTCGCCCGTCTATTGGCATAGACATGGTTAACAGAAAAATACGATTGTGTCTACAGTAGCTTTGTCGTCTTTTTTGTTAAATCAGCATCCTGCGGACGGCATTGGCAGCAGCGCGGTGAAGTTAGCAGGAGTATGATATGGCAGCACCCAATTACAATAAACCCTCACGTAATGATGCATGTAACAAGAGCCAAGGAGTTTCTCAAACAACGAAACTTCAGAGAAAACATCAATGTTATCCACTTGCTTAGGCTACTTTATGTAGTATCCACAGATCGTTAGATACCTTATAACCTACTCTTCCCTCCTCACCTTCTGAACTCGAAAAAGCTAACGGAGACAGGGGGAGCTAGCGGTCGTTGCCGTAGTTATTACTATCTGGAAAGGCACCAAAATCCCACGGCATGTTAATTGAAAGTACATAAATCACAGATAGGCGTATTATACCAGAGAATGGCGAGGAAAACAGCAATACAAACACCAAATAAATGACAGCTTGCTCATCCCATAGCTTACATCATGTTTAACCTGGTCCAACCGCTAACGTTAGCTTTCAATTTCAGCCTACCTTTTGACATCAAAATAATTTCGGACTTCTTCATATCTTGTTCGTTTCAGGTGGCAAGTGTAATCCAATAGTTGGTCCAGTACATAATAATGCAACAGTTAAGTGAACACAACTAAAACCAGCTGGCTCTGGAAGTTATTTAACCATTAATCTGGACGCCTTGAGAAAGAAGTGCAGCCAAACTAAGCAGCGCTGCTAACTGGCATTATATCCATATGTCAGTAAGCTAATATTTTGCATTTGATAATGCGATTGATAGGCTAGGGTTTATTACAGACCATTTTGCTGAAATTAATCACTGCCATATTCACGTAAACCATACATTTTATTTTGATTTCAAGTATCAGTGGTAAAAATACTGTATGGAGGGCAGTGGAGGGAATGTTTTTTGCCCGCCAGTCCCATACGTCATAGTAGCCGGAATCTTCGGGTGAAAACTATGAATATGAAATCAAGTTAGATTTTTGTAATGCACATGTAAATGATGCCATCCTCAAACATAATGCATTTGGCTAATAAAAAAAAAAAAAAAAAAAAAAACCTTAGTAAACAGTACTACCGAATCCCAAAAAATTTGGGACACTGCATAAATTGTTAATAAAAATGGAACCCAATAATTTACAAATCTCATTAATCTATAGGCCTATATTGTTCACAATAGAATATAGATAACATGGCAAAAGTTGAAAGTGAGACTTTTGAAATGTTATGCCGAATATTGGCTCATTTTGGATTTTATGAGAGCCACACATCCCAAACTAGTTGGGACGGGTAGCAATAAGAGGCCAGAAAAGTACAATTTTCAGATAAGGGACAGCTTGAGGACCCATTTGCAACTTATTTGGTAAATTGGCAACATGATCTGGTATGAAAGAGCCTCTGAGAGTGGCATTGACTCTCAGAAGTCAAGATGGGCAGAGGATCACCAGTTCCCCAAATGCTGTGGCAAAAAGTAGTGGTCCGAGATCACAAAGCAGTTTCTCAGATAAAAATTGCAAGGAGTTTGAAGGTATAATCATCTACAGTGCATATCATCATCCAAAGATTCAGAGAATCTGGAACAATCTCTGTGCATAAGGGTCAAGGCCGGAAAACCATACTGGATGCCCATGATCATTGGGGCCTTAGATGGCAGGGCATCACATACAGGAATGCTAATGTAATGGATATCACAAACTGGCCTCAGGACTACTTCCAGAAAACATTGTCGGTGAACACAATCCACTGTGTCATTCGATATAGCCAGCTTAAACTGTATAGGTCAAAAAAGAAGCCATTCCTAAACATGATCCAGAAGCACAGGCCTTTTTGTCTGTGCCAAGGCTCATTTAAAATGGACTGTGACAAAGTGGAAAACTGTTCTGTGGTCGGACGAATCAAAATTCAAAGTTCTTTTCAGAAAAATGGGATGCCATACCATCCGGACAAGGACAACACAAGTTGTTATTGCTTATTGTTATCACTCATTTCAGAAGGCTGCATCTCTGATGGTATGGAGATGCATGAGTGTGTGTGGCATGGCCAGCTTACGCATCTGGAAAGGCACCATCAAGTCTGGGGACCAGATCTTTAACCCATAGAAAACTTTTGGTGCATCATGCATAGGAGTATATGACAAAGAAGACCTAAGACAGTTGAGCAACTAGAAGCCTGTATTAGACAAGAATGGGACAACATTCTCTCCACAACTTCTCTCCACGGTCCCCAGACATTTGCAGACTGTTTTAAAAGGAAGAGGGATGCCACACAGTGGTAAATGTGTCCTTGTCCCAACTATTTTTGGATGTGTAGATGCCATTAAATTGAAAATCAACCTATTTTCCACTTAAAATGATACATTTCCTCAGTTTCAACATTTGATATGTCATCGATGTTGTATTCTGAGTAAAATATTGAAATTTGAAACTTCCACATCACTGCATTCTGTTTTTATTCACAATTCCTCGAGGGAGTTGCCGAGATAGACTAGAAAAAGTTGAAGTTGTGAATAAAGATTAAAAGGTCATATGTGATTACTTATATGCAGAGGCGTAAAGTATAGTGCAACACATGATTACGTTGTTTACATGACTGTGGACCATATTTTGGTCAACACACTCCCACTTACACACACACACACACACACACACACACACACACACACACACACACACACACACACACACACACACACACACACACACACACAATAGATTTTGAAATACAGGCACAGCAGCATGAACCATACCATCAATCCAGGGCTCACTTGAATAAGAGACTACTGTCTCAATGTGACTACCCTGGTGAAATAAAGGATAAATAATATATAGAAAAATAAAAATAAATCACACTCAATGTTTCATATTACCGTGATAAATGTTGTCTCACCTAACGTCTGTGGTTAAGAGGGGAAAAAGGAGGAGCCTTTAGTGTGGTCTTAACACATCAGACCTATTTTAGAATCCACTATTACATGAGTATGCCGGAAACAGGAAACTGAGATAGAGAGAGAGAGAGAGAGAGTTACCGCATAGACTATATTAGGGTACCGCATAGACTATATTAACGACTTTAGAAAGAATAAAGGGAAGACATGAAAACATATTTGATCATCTTTTATCTACTTGGTGGTGAGTTTTTCTGGTCTTGACTAATGAACACAAACATGATGGAGTGGTCATACAACTAGCAACTTTCAGTTTGTCATATTTTGCCTACATTTGTTATGCAGCTGTGTTTATATGTGTGTTTCTGTAGATATTAATATTGTGGAGTCCATGATCCATGTGACTGGATATGTGGGTGGATCAGCTAAGTGATCACATGTCCCTATGAGAAAGGATATGAGAGAGAGTCCAAGTACCTCTGCAGAGGGTCGTGTATCTGGGGGAGTAAAGACATTCCTGTTCAGACTGAAGCAGGTCAGGCCAAAGCAATCAATGGTAGATTCTCTCTGCATGATGACACCACTGATAGAGTCTTCACTGTGAACATCACTGGACTGACTGCACAGGATTCTGGACAATACTGGTGTGGGGTTACAACAGGATTTGGCAAATCTGATGTTGTCATGGAGCGGGCATTGAATGTTTCACCAGGTAAGATCAGTTCAGAATTTGATTAGTACTGGTGTGGCGTTAAAACAGGATTTGGAAAATCTGATGTGTTCACTGAAGTGGAGTTGGATGTGAATGTAAAATGGATGTCTGAAAGATATGATTTTTTAGGCACATGTAGCCTACTGTTACAATTATTTAGCTTAAATTCCGTGTGACAGCACACGGGATTCATTTCCATGAGGCCTAACTCAATGACTGGCAGCATCTGTGATATGCGATTCTTTTGTTCAATTTAAAGCGACCACAATGTCACATTGAGGCTACCACACGGCTAAAATGCCCTGTAAAAACCTGCAGAATTCCGTGTGTCAACACACAGACTTTTGCCCATTTTAAGTGGATGGATGGATGGATGGATGGGCTCACTTGAATAAGAGACTACTGTCTCAATGTGACTACCCTGGTGAAATAAAGGATAAATAATATATAGAAAAATAAAAATAAATCACACACAATGTTTCATATTACCGTGATAAATGTTGTCTCACCTAACGTCTGTGGTTAAGAGGGGAAAAAGGAGGAGCCTTTAGTGTGGTCTTAACACATCAGACCTATTTTAGAATCCACTATTACATGAGTATGCCAGAAACAGAAACCTGAGAGAGAGAGAAAGAGAGAGAGAGAGAGAGAGAGAGAGAGAGAGAGAGAGAGAGAGAGAGAGAGAGAGAGAGAGAGAAAGGGGGCTACAGTATATAGGCTATACCCATGACCGTGGAAAGAATAAAGGGAAGACATGAAAATACTTTTGATCATCTTTTATCTGCTTGGTGGTAAGTTAACTCTGGCATTGACTTCTGAACACTAACATACCATGAATGGATTCGGTCATGCAGCTATCACTCACCAGAGACACAAAGGGCCGCGCATCAGGACAGGCATACGCAGGCAACTGCCTGGGGACCCAGGCTGAAAGGGTCCCCAAGATTGACTGTTTGATCATTTAAGTAGTTTTGATAGTAGTGTTTTTCAATAGAATGTGACTTTAGTTAGACAAAAGTTTAACAAAAGCATAATTATTTTAGTAAAAGATGCTTGAAGATTAGAATAATGTGGTTCATGTAGGTGTTAATGGAAGGTAAAGGGACCCCATGTCCTATTTGCTTGGGACCCCTAAGCACTGGATCGGGAGAGTGAAAGGGGGAGTGGCTTTACGGTTACAGCGGCAGAAAGCAAGTGTGGCAAACTTTATTTACTGATATCTTTAGTATTTGTTATCCAAACATCACCAAATTTGGCACTGCACTCACTCGTGTCATTAGCAAGATGCGTACCAAATTTGAGATCAGTCGGACAAACAGTTTCCGGAGAGTTATGCATGGAACACACAGAATGACACACAGACAGACGTTCCTTGAATTATTAGATAGATTATTATTATTGTTTGGTGTTCTGTCTGTGTGTATTTGTGCAGATGTTTATCCTGTGGAGTCTGTGATCCATGTGACTGGATATGTTGGTAGATCAGCAGTAATCAGATGTCCCTATGATAAAGGATATGAGGGATATCCCAAGTACCTCTGCAGAGGGTCATGTCCTCGTGTCGGAGGTAAAGACATTCCCATCAGTACTGAACAAGGTCAGACAAACTCAATCAATGGTAGATTCTCTCTGCATGATAATATCACTGCTAGAGTCTTCACTGTGACCATCACTGGACTGAGAGCACAGGATTATGGACAATACTGGTGTGGGATTAAAACAGGATTTGGAAAATCACATGTGTACATTGAAATAATGATTACAGGTAAAGATTAAATCTTGAAACCTATTCAGTATAATTCTTAAAAGGAATATTTCAATCTGTTTTTGCTGTTTCTTTCCCTTTGACTGTATGTTTCAGGTCCCTTTCCAACAACACCCTCAACTCCCGTGCCCTCCACTGAAAACTACACCTCATCTTCACCCTCAAAACCAACTGTGGCAACAAACACTTCCCAGTCAGACCCTGTGCTGAATACAACCATTAGTGGTCAGTAGAAAATTACATTATAGATAATACTGCAGATTACATTAAACAACGATTAATTCAAAGTTTATTTCAGTTGAATAATAAATCCTTATTTTTATTTGGACATTTTTACTTTTTGAGTAAAACACATTTTTATACCTCTATGCTACTCCGCTAATGTACATGGGTCAAAAATGGATATAATGCATGACTGCTTGTTTCTTTATCATATAAGATGTCCATGAAATGTCCAGTTTCTGATTACTACATATTTTTTTCATTATTATTTTCATGTCACAATATTTTATAAACTAACACAGTTTATGTTAAGTTTCTTTGACCAACAATTGGTCTGTTTTTTAAAAAAAAAAAAAAAAACATTTGTCAGAAACAAGATATTATGTTCAATTTTGAAATAAGTGTTTCTCAAAAGATATTGTAAAGCAATATGCAGCCATGCTGTTCCCATAGAAAATGAATGAAATGAATTTCTGACCCATGTTGCGCATTAGAAGGAGGTTCTTGGGCTTGCGCAGTAAGGAGTTAATAGCCAAATCTCTCTCATTCTCAGCAGAATCAAAGCCTGAGACCTTCGAAAAGAGGTGAGCATCCATTTGTGCCTATGTTTATGTGATAGTGCAGTACTATGTGTACATTCTAGGCCTACATGCATCTATCTATCTGTCTATGTGCTTCTCTCTCAATCTTTCATAACTATTTTACAGTTCTCTGAGTCCTGGTGTCACCTTGATCCACCGGACTATACGTGTGGCCGTCATATTGGCTGCACTGACCTTAGCAACTGTCTGCTTTCACATTTGGTACAACAGGGGAAAAAAGCAGATATACAACTAAATTGACACAAATTCACAAATGCCTCTTGAATTTATTGTGATTTTTAGGTAACTGAGGAATACAGTAGTTCTAACCAGTCTTCCATCAGCAGAGCAGCATAACAAAGGAAGTTTGGCTATTTAAAGTCCATGTCCTAATGTTCTAATGTATGAAATACTGTATGATGTAGCTACTGTGGGCAAATAAGAAGCAAAAGCCTCTAAGTGTAATTGCGAAATATAAATATATTTTTATTCGATAAACTTTATGATCATTCAAACTCAAATTATATTAATTTGGCCTGATTTGTTCGTACTTGATAAAATTATTTAAGTTGCAGTTTGACAGAGACCTCGAACAACTAAACAACTTAATTCTGGAATATTTCGGAAAAAGGATTTAGAGGATTTTGAATCTGAACTCTGGCAGTTACTATGCGACTATTAAATAAAGCATTAAAATCACAGACCTGCTATGTTAAGCTGGGTTTTTACCCCTTGTGTTTTGTGTAAGACATTTATATGTCACATGTCAAACAAATGCTGTTTGTGTGTCCGAGAAACTACAGTAAGCTCAGCAATGCAACATTAAGCTTTTTCTGATGTGTCAGTACACAGCTTAGTTGGTCATCAAAAGCGCACAAAAAAAGGCTTCATATTGGTTAAACAATTGTAAACAAAAAAAATATAATAAAGAAATATTATCATTAATAATAATTTGTCTGTTTTTATCTGTCCATTGGGTATAAATTATTTTCCATAGTTGTCAGGCATTTTTCCAATTTAAATGAGTAATCCTGTGTGATAAGAACAGCAAGTATTTCAACATCATGAAAAGTTCAAAAGTTTCAAAAGTCAGGTATTAAACCGACATTTGCATTCGGGTATCCAACCAATCTGATCATTCAGAAAAGACCAAAGTATGGCTATCTAGGCTACCTCCTCGACAGAAACTAGTTACGTAAGGGATAATGTATTGTCCGCCGGTCATTATAGATAAATATTTCCTGAGAGGCAGAACCGGAGACCGACGCGCAGCGTATGACCGGCGGACAATACATTATCCCACTTATTATACGGGTCCTTGCCAACATGACGATATAATATTTTACAGAAACGTCTTTTACATTTAATTTGTTAAAGGTGCCATGCCACACCACTACAGGGTATTTAAATTGTTCTTTGAGGTCTACAAATAGGGTATGCGACTTCACTTGGACTGAGCTTGGACTACGGCCCAAAGAGACCGTAATTAGATCGTTTGCAGAGTGTAGGAATAGCCTTCGAAAATTTCATGCGGTTCTTCCGTTTTTTTTTCCACTGTGATAATGGGCTGCGCTCTGATTCGCTGCTGAAGCTCGACGTTGTAAAGCACATGGGCTGAATATTTACATTAGTTTTAATTGCGAATTGCGAGGTATGAAAAAAAAAACCTTGGAATATTATCATGAAACCGAGAAAGAGGATATCTGCACCAACCTAGCTTGCAGATTGTAAACAGCCACTTTGCAAAGGTAAGCTTACTACATAGTCAGGATGTCACAGTAGCCAACATAATCAGATACTTATTGCAAGAGTAGCCGACTGTTTGCCTATCCAGTCAGATTAACGTTACACTTACCAAGACTGTTGAATTCGCCAAGTTGACAAGTTCTTCTCAAAATATACAGGACACTGAATAAATGATGGACTAGCAGGTAGATGAGTTAACAGTTTGCTAAACTCATAGCCAAAGCTAAACTCACTAACGTCTTGATATTCAGTTAAAACTAAAAATAGTTGCCTGTTACCATTTCATGGATATTCCTTCTTTTTCGCTAGTATTTCAAGGGGCGGGCTTTAGTCAAATACAGGAGAGCATGGATTGGGCGATAATTCTCCTCAGTCAGCCAATGGCTGTAACGTTGTCTATACTACGTAGCACAGACCATGGATTCAAATTGACCTAATTTCTCCGCTATTTCTTTTAATGGGCTATTGCCGATAGTGAAGACAGTATTACATTTTCACATGCACGGTGTAACTCGAGGTCATATAGACCTATTCTATACCAAAAGCAACAGGTAAAAACGGTTTTGTGTGGCGGGGCACCTTTAACGCTTTCATGGCTTCTGCGGAGAAACAAATAGTTAAGCAAAGAAACTTCAACTTGAAACATTCTATAGAACGCAGCTGATCTCCTTTCACTTTCATTGTTGATCTCTATGCGTGGAATGATACGGAGACGTGAATCTCAGTCAAAAAAAACTGTTGCCACTGACAGCGGTCATTATAGTTTTCCAGCGGTCATTATACAGAAATAATTGACCTGCGAACGTTGAGGAGTCCCATTGAAAGTGAATGGAGCCTCCCTCAACATTCTAGAGACCCGTATAATAAATATTTGTATCTTATAGGCCTACCCACAGTTCACACAGATGACAGAAAAACATAGGCTATAGGCAAAAGTAAATAAATATATAAATAGATAACTAAAAATATGAGGTTATGGTGGTGATTGGATTGGTGATCGAGAACACTAGAGTTTTTTTTGCCTCAGTGACCCTATTAGCCTGTAAAATGTATAGTCTGGCAACGATCGCTAGACCAAACTCTATTCTGTGTGGAACCAACCGATTAGAGGAATGAACAAGATGTGAACAGTTCAAAAGACTGCTGTTCTTAGTGGAACCCTCTCAACGACTCTGAAAACACATTGAGCATTGTGATTGGTGCACACCAACAGTGTCTGACCAATCACAAGACCTGTCCCTATGGCTCAAAACACCATTGAGCCCAAAATTCATATGTTCAGCAATGTTCAGTAACCCTAATTATGGCTGCCGCCAGACCTACGTGATAAAATTTTACAGACATTTTAGAACTCTGCATAGAAGAGACTATGTGTGTGAACTGGGGAAGAGAAGAGGCTAATTGTCTGAGCTACAGGAAGCAGAGAGCTGATTCTTCAGTAAACCCTAGGTGTTAGCCAAGCTATTAGCAGCCACTGACTGTTGGTGGTTTAATTGTGACTTCAGCAGAGAGCGCACACAATGTTACCATGACAACAGCACACATTCTGCTCCTACTACTGTAAATTACCTCTCTAATACCACCAAAGAGAGAAGCAAGTCTTAACAGGATCATTTCTGATCATAACCAACACTGATGCATACAGTATCTTCACAGTTACACACATTGCAAACATGCATGGACACACACACACACACACACACACACACACACACTCACACATACACACTCACACACACACACACACACACACACACACACACACACACACACACACACACACACACACACACACACACACACACACACAACCACAGGCCTCATTTATGCATGAGTGACCATAAAAGAGGCATCATCATCTTCATCATGAACAGGTTGATGGGTAATTTCACTGTTTTTTTGTGTTTTTCTTTACATGTGACAAGTGACAATAAAAGGGGACATCATCATCAGTGGTCCTGTCAGTGTCACAGGCACAGCATTAAGGTTGCAACCAGGACATTGTGATCGATCTTAGGCCACAGAGAAGTGTGTCATCTACTGGCCACACACCAACTCCACTTCTAAGAGCAACTTGATTTTCTCAGGAAGTCTCCTATAGTATATTAACTGAGCCTTCCTGTATAGGCTTACTGGTCTCGCTGCTGTTCATTAGCTGCCTCTCGGATGGGATATGTTGTTCCTAAGTCAGCACTGATGCCACTGTAGTTTCTTTGAGACGTATACATTAACTGAACCATTAGAGACTGACTGTGTGACATAGGGAAGATGAGTGTGGGTTGGCCTTTCAATAAACCACAAGACCAAGCTGAGCTGTTAGCAGCGACTGCGTGTTTAGTGTTGGTGGTCTACATGCACGCAGCAGGCCTCAGAGAAGATGACTCTATCAGTGACCACACAGGAAGTTACCATGACAACAGCTAACACTCTGTTTGCATTACTGGCAATGACCCATATATCAAGTTAGATTTTTGTAATGCACATGTAAATGATGCCATCCTCAAACATAATGCATTTGGCTAATAATAAAAAAAACCCTTAGTAAACAGTACTACCGAATCCCAAAAATTTGGGACACTGCATAAATTGTTAATAAAAATGGAATCCAATAATTTACAAATCTCATAAATCTATAGGCCTATATTGTTCACAATAGAATATAGATAACATGGCAAAAGTTGAAAGTGAGACTTTTGAAATGTTATGCCGAATATTGGCTCATTTTGGATTTTATGAGAGCCACACATCCCAAAATAGTTGGGACGGGTAGCAATAAGAGGCCAGAAAAGTACAATTTTCAGATAAGGGACAGCTTGAGGACCCATTTGCAACTTATTTGGTAAATGGCAACATGATTTTGTATGAAAAGAGCCTCTGAGAGTGGCATTGACTCTCAGAAGTCAAGATGGGCAGAGGATCACCAGTTCCCCAAATGCTGTGGCAAAAGTAGTGGTCCGAGATCACAAATGAGTTTCTCAGACAAAAATTGCAAGGAGTTTGAAGCTATAATCATCTACAGCGCATATCATCATCCAAAGATTCAGAGAATCTGGAACAATCTCTGTGCATAAGGGTCAAGGCCGGATAATAATGGATATCACAAACTGGCCTCAGGACTACTTCCAGAAAACATTGTCAGTGAACACAATCCACTGTGTCATTCGATATAGCCAGCTTAAACTGTATAGGTAAAAAAATAAGCCATTCCTAAACATGATCCAGAAGCACAGGCCTTTTTGTCTGGGCCAAGGCTCATTTAAAATGGACTGTGACAAAGTGGAAAACTGATCTGTGGTCGGACGAATCAAAATTCAAAGTTCTTTTCAGAAAAATGGGATGCCATACCATCCGGACAAGGACAACACAAGTTGTTATTGCTTATTGTTATCACTCATTTCAGAAGGCTGCATCTCTGATGGTATGGAGATGCATGAGTGTGTGTGGCATGGCCAGCTTACGCATCTGGAAAGGCACCATCAAGTCTGGGGTCCAGATCTTTCACCCATAGAAAACTTTTGGTGCATCATACATAGGAATATATGACAAAGAAGACCTAAGACAGTTGAGCAACTAGAAGCCTGTATTAGACAAGAATGGGACAACATTCTCTCCACAACTTCTCTCCACAGTCCCCAGACGTTTGCAGACTGTTTTAAAAGGAAGAGGGGATGCCACACAGTGGTAAATGTGTCCTTGTCCCAACTATTTTTGGATGTGTAGATGCCATTAAATTGAAAATCAACCTATTTTCCACTTAAAATGATACATTTCCTCAGTTTCAACATTTGATATGTCATCGATGTTGTATCACTGCATTCTGTTTTTATTCACAATTCCTCGAGGGGAGTTGCCAAGATAGACTAGAAAAAGTTGAAGTTGTGAATAAAGATTAAAAGGTCATATGTGATTACTTGTATGCAGAGGTGTAAAGTATAGTGCAACACATGATTACGTTGTTTACATGACTGTGGACCATATTTTGGTCAACACACTCCCACTTACACACACACACACACACACACACACACACACACACACACACACACACACACACACACACACACACACACACACACACAATAGATTTTGAAATACAGGCACAGCAGCATGAACCATACCATCAATCCAGGGCTCACTTGAATAAGAGACTACTGTCTCAATGTGACTACCCTGGTGAAATAAAGGATAAATAATATATAGAAAAATAAAAATAAATCACACTCAATGTTTCATATTACCGTGATAAATGTTGTCTCACCTAACGTCTGTGGTTAAGAGGGGAAAAAGGAGGAGCCTTTAGTGTGGTCTTAACACATCAGACCTATTTTAGAATCCACTATTACATGAGTATGCCGGAAACAGGAAACTGAGATAGAGAGAGAGAGAGAGAGAGTTACCGCATAGACTATATTAGGGTACCGCATAGACTATATTAACGACTTTAGAAAGAATAAAGGGAAGACATGAAAACATATTTGATCATCTTTTATCTACTTGGTGGTGAGTTTTTCTGGTCTTGACTAATGAACACAAACATAATGGAGTGGTCATACAACTAGCAACTTTCAGTTTGTCATATTTTGCCTACATTTGTTATGCAGCTGTGTTTATATGTGTGTTTCTGTAGATATTAATATTGTGGAGTCCATGATCAAGGTGACTGGATATGTGGGTAGATCAGCAGTGATCACATGTCCCTATGAGAAAGGATATGAGAGAGAGTCCAAGTACCTCTGCAGAGGGTCGTGTATCTGGGGGAGTAAAGACATTCCTGTTCAGACTGAAGAAGGTCAGACCAAAGCAATCAATGGTAGATTCTCTCTGCATGATGACACCACTGCTAGAGTCTTCACTGTGATCATCACTGGACTGACTGCACAGGATTCTGGACAATACTGGTGTGGGGTTACAACAGGATTTGGCAATCATGATGTCATGGAGCGGGCATTGAATGTTTCACAAGGTATGATCAGTTCAGAATTTGATTAGTACTGGTGTGGCGTTAAAACAGGATTTGGAAAATCTGATGTGTTCACTGAAGTGGAGTTGGATGTGAATGTAAAATGGATGTCTGAAAGATATGATTTTTTGATATAAATGGCCTGTGATGTATCTTTTCATTCATCTCCTTTATATGTAACATATATGTTACAGGTCCATATTTTACCCCACACTCAGCCAGTGTCACATACACACTCACAACTTTACCCTCATCTTCACCTGCAACATCAACAAGCGTTTGGTCTGAGAGTGTCCTGAAGACAATAATTGGTTAGAGAGAGAGAGAGAGTTACCGCATAGACTATCCGTGATAGCATCCGTGATATACACACGCATCGGCACATGTAGCTTACAGTTACAATTATTTAGCTTAAATTCCGTGTGACAGCACACGGGATTCATTTCCATAGGCCTAACTCAATGACTGGCAGCATCTGTGATATGCGATTCTTTTATTCAATTTAAAGCGACCACAATGTCACATTGAGGCTACCACACGGCTAAAATGCTCTGTAAAAACATACAGAATTCCGTGTGTCAACACACAGACTTTTGCCCATTTTAAGTGGATGGATGGATGGGCTCACTTGAATAAGAGACTACTGTCTCAATGTGACTACCCTGGTGAAATAAAGGATACATAATATATAGAAAAATAAAAATAAATCACACACAATGTTTCATATTACCGTGATAAATGTTGTCTCACCTAACGTCTGTGGTTAAGAGGGGAAAAAGGAGGAGCCTTTAGTGTGGTCTTAACACATCAGACCTATTTTAGAGTCCACTATTACGTGAGTATGCCGGAAACAGGAAGCTGAGATAGAGAGAGCGAGAGAGAGTTACCGCATAGACTATATTAACGACTTTAGAAAGAATAAAGGGAAGACATGAAAATATATTTGATCATCTTTTATCTACTTGGTGGTGAGTTTTTCTGGTCTTGACTAATGAACACAAACATAATGGAGTGGTCATACAACTAGCAACTTTCAGTTTGTCATATTTTGCCTACATTTGTTATGCAGCTGTGTTTATATGTGTGTTTCTGTAGATATTAATATTGTGGAGTCCATGATCAAGGTGACTGGATATGTGGGTAGATCAGCAGTGATCACATGTCCCTATGATAAAGGATATGAGAGAAAGTCCAAGTACCTCTGCAGAGGGCCGTGTGTCTGGGGGAGTAAAGACATTCCTGTCAGGGCTGATGAAGGTCAGACCAAAGCAATCAATGGTAGATTCTCTCTGCATGATGACACCACTGCTAGAGTCTTCATTGTGATCATCACTGGACTGACTGCACAGGATTCTGGACAATACTGGTGTGGGGTTACAACAGGATTTGGCAATCATGATGTTGTCATGGAGCGGGCATTGAATGTTTCACCAGGTAAGATCAGTTCAGAACTTGATTAGTACTGGTGTGGCGTTAAAACAGGATTTGGAAAATCTGATGTGTTCACTGAAGTGGAGTTGGATGTGAATGTAAAATGGATGTCTGAAAGATATGATTTTTTGATATAAATGGCCTGTGATGTATCTTTTCATTCATCTCCTTTATATGTAACATACTATATGTTACAGGTCCATATTTTACCCCACACTCAGCCAGTGTCACATACACACTCACAACTTTACCCTCATCTTCACCTGCAACATCAACAAGCGTTTGGTCTGAGAGTGTCCTGAAGACAATAATTGGTTAGTGCTCTCCTCCAAGGTTTTTGGTGTTCAGTGTATGTCCAAATGTTTAATCTTTTTCTCTTCCTCTCTCTCTTAGCAAAGTCATCACTGGAGAGCCCAGATAACAAGTGAGTACGTCTGTCTGTCTATCTGTCTATCTATCTGTAATATACTGTGCTATTATCTCAATCTATCTGTGTTTTGTATCAGCTGTCAAAGTCATCTGACCTTGACCTACTGGACTGTACGTGTGGCCATCATCATGTTTGTGTTGGCCTTAACATTGGTCAGCTTAATTATATGGCACACCAGAATAAGCAGGTATGCTCACTCACTCACTCACACACACACACACACACACACACACACACACACACACACACACACACACACAATTAACTTAGATTGAATATTTCAGCTTAGATTAAAATATTTTTTTTAATAATAAGAAGAATTATTAATATTTATTTATTTTTTTGCCTTTACTTAAACAAGACATAGAGACAGGAAATGAGCGGGGGAGATTCCAGACCCATGGCACCAGCCCTCTGAGCCACGACACCCCCTAAATAAATGTAATGGTTATGATTGTCATTTGTTGCTTCCCACTTTTTCAGAACATGAAGAACTTGTGATTCCAACAGCATGCTCAGCTGAAGGTAGAACTTGATGGATTGCATCCTTTGTCTAAAACTCCATCACCCATAATGCATGCCAGATTACTATCATGACTGTAATGACTAATACTGGTTGTTAGCTATTACTTTGCAATTTAAATAGTGTCATATACATATGAATAAATAAACACAAATAAATAAATACATTTTAAAAAATCACAGGGCTGCTGTAGGTTTGTAAATCTAAGCCAACCTGATCTCCTCGGGATCTGTGTCCTCAGACACAGATTTTTTAACCCAAAATCTGTGTCTGGGGAGACGGATTTTGCTGAAATTCCTTGTGTCAACACACAGATTTTTCCCCCATTGAAACTCAATGACAGACAGCATCTGTGCTATAGACACAGATTCTTTTTTCAATCGTATATGTCCTCACCTCGCATTGCGGTGCACCAGCAATGGATAACAGGTATCTGGTGTATAAGCTTTAAAGCTTTATTCTGTGACCAACACACGGATTTAAAAGAAAACTACAGCTGATTTAATAGACCACTTGTCTGTAACATTTTGCTTGTCCACTTTTCCCGCCTTGACGCGCTCCCTGTGATGGACGCACAGAAAACAAACCTTGTTTCCATAGGCACATGTGGCTAAAATTCTGTGTAAATTCACACAAAATTCCGTGTCAAAACACACAGATCTTTTCCCCATTGAAACTCTATGACAGTCATTATCTGTGGTATAGACACGGATTCCTTTTTCAATTCTAACCGACATCCCGTGTGTCAACACACGGATTTGTCCCCAATTGAAACTCAATGACAGAAAGCATCTGTGGTATGGACACACATTATTTTTTCAACCGACATCACCTCACATTGCGGTGCACCAGCAAGCAGGTGTATAGCTTCAAAGCTTTATTCTGTGACCAACACACGGATTTAACAGAAAACTTTGCAGATTTAATACACCATTCGTCTGTAACATTTTGCTTGTCCACTTTTTCCGCCTCAATGCGCGCCCTCTGATGGACGCATGGAAAACACTCCCCTTGCCTTTACCATAGGCACATGTGGCTAAAAATCTGTGTCAAAACTCTGTGTCAATTCCGTGTCAAAACACACAGATCTTTCCCCCATTGAAACTATGGTCGCTATCATCTGTGGTATAGATACGGATTCCTTTTTCAAATGTAACCGACATGCCGTGTGTCAACACACAGATTTGTCTCCAATTGAAACTCTATGACAGAAAGCATCTGTGGTATGGACACACATTATTTTTTCAATTGTAACCCACACCACCTCACATTGCACCAGCAATGGTTAACAGACCACAGGTAGGCTATCTGGTGTATTTTATTCTGCGACCAACACACGGATTTAACAGAAAACTACAGCTGGTGCATAAAAATAAATCACACACAATGTTTCATATTACCGTGATAAATGTTGTCTCACCTAACGTCTGTGGTTAAGAGGGGAAAAAGGAGGAGCCTTTAGTGTGGTCTTTACAGATCAGACCTATTTTAGAATCCACTATTACATGAGTATGCCGGAAATAGGAACCTGAGATAGAGAGAGAGAGAGAGTTACCGCATAGACTATCCGTGATAGCATCCGTGATATACACACGCATCGGCACATGTAGCTTACAGTTACAATTATTTAGCTTAAATTCCGTGTGACAGCACACGGGATTCATTTCCATAGGCCTAACTCAATGACTGGCAGCATCTGTGATATGCGATTCTTTTGTTCAATTTAAAGCGACCACAATGTCACATTGAGGCTACCACACGGCTAAAATGCCCTGTAAAAACCTGCAGAATTCCGTGTGTCAACACGGAAGATCTGATATCACCAAGTAATTAAGAGTCCAGGATCAATGTCAAACCCGTTGCCCTGGATCAATGGGTTAGGTTTAGGGCTAGGGTTAAGGTTAGGGTTAGGCTTAGGCTTAGGGTTAGGGTTTCAGTACATTGATCCAGGACAAATAAATTTAACATCGATCCTGGACTCTTAATTCACCTTTGGCTAAGCCCCGCCCATCGAACGCAGATAAACCAATTGGAGTTCAGAATGATTCATTGTCCGGCAGGGGTCCGACATTCGCTGGCGTAAGCCCCATAGAGTTACATTAGGAGCCTTGAATTTTCTCCGTATTTCTTCAGATTTATAGAGATGTAAATATAGAAGAATGGTCACATTATATGGACTGTATTGATTTAACACTGATGTGAGGAATGCCATGTCAATTTCGTTCAGATCTTTGTAAATTACGTGAATTTTAATTAAATTAATTGCTCCAGGCTCCCACCTTTTGGCTTTCCCTAGAAGACGGCTCCAACTAAACCATAACAAGACAAACTAACATGCCTGTGGATTAAGTCACACAGTCCATTCAATGTGAAATACACAATTACGGCTACTTAATGGGCTTAATACACGTCAACGTTGTAGATAACATTCGTGTCACTTAAAGAAAACAAACACAGCCGTCACCCTTATATATCGCTAGCATAGTTTGCTAATCACTGTTAACTTTCAGTGTTGAGAGAGGGAGATTCGTCTGGATAAATATGAATGATCTTCGGTAGAAACGTGTTGGTGATTGTAGAAACAGTTAAAAGGGACTTAGGCTTGTGCTTTCCATGTGAAAGTGGAGGTGTGAGCGATCAAGGATCAACAGAGCAAACGGAGTTGTTCATGAACTTCATGTAGCACTGTAGCCTAAGTTAAACTGGGCTAACGTGGGTTAACAGCAGCAGCAAGTTCGCCCTTAACAGTTAGGGAAATAATTTATTTACCGTATGTTGACTAAAATATAGAGACACTAATGTTACGATGTAGGCTACTTAACTGTTCAATCATTTATTTGTCACCTGTTTGTTACAAGATAGTATCCTTCATCCTGATCCAAATGAAACGAAGCATTGCTATTAAATCTAACATTAGCCATCAGTGAATTTCCATCTCCTGGCATTCAACGAAGCCAGATTTTAATTTTGCAACATATCCCTCGATGTCATACTGGCTTTCGCCTATACAGGCATATTGTAATCATATTGTTAGGTCTGCACAAAAGTCACGAGTTGTTCATTTTTACAGACAGACGTACTGTTTCCCATTATATTCCTATGCAACTTTAGTAAGCAATGTCGGAGTCTGGAATGTCAACAATGGGGGCGGGGCTTAGCCAAAGGTGAATTACTTGGTGATTTCAGATCTTGCGTGTCAACACACAGACTTTTGCCCATTTTAAGTGGATGGATGGATGGATGGATGGATGGATGGGTGGGTGGGTGGATGGATGGATGGATGGATGGATGGATGGATGGATAGATAGATAGATAGATAGATAGATAGATAGATAGATAGATAGATAGATAGAAGAATGATTACACTTTATTGGATACGTTGATGGATAATTTCACTGGTCTTGTGTTAGTGACAAGAGACCACAAAAGAGGCGCCATCATCATCATCATCATCATCATCATCATCATCACTACACTGGGGTTGCAACCAGAGGCCTCATTTATACATGAGTGACCATAAAATCCCATCATCTTCATCATGAACAGGTTGATGGGTAATTTCACTGTTTTTTTGTGTTTTTCTTTACATCAGTGGTCCTGTCAGTGTCACAGGCACAGCATTGGGGTTGCAACCAGGACATTGTGATCGATCTTAGGCCACAGAGAAGTGTGTCATCTACTGGCCACACACCAACTCCACTTCTAAGAGCAACTTTGTTTTCTCAGGAAGTCTCCTATAGTATATTAACTGAGCCTTCCTGTATAGGCCTACCGGTCTCGCTGCTGTTCATTAGCTGCCTCTCGGATGGGATATGATCTGCTGCTAGGATGCATCTCTGATAATCTGCATTTAGTCTGTTCCTGAGTCAGTAATGATGCAAATGCAGTTTCTTAGGAGACTTGGACATTAACTGAACTATTAGAGACACTGACTGTGTGAAGTTGAGTGTGAGATTTAGCTCAGCCGTTCGCAGCTTGAGTGTTGGTGGTCGTGCAGCAGACCTCAGAGAAAATGACTATCGGTGACCTCAAAGGAAGTTACCATGACAACAAGTCCCATTTTGTTCGTATTACTGGCAATGACCCAAATATGAAATTAAAAGTAATGCACAATATGTAAAACCACCCTCAAAAATAATGCAATTGGTTAACAAAAAAAAACACACATTTTGTAACTATATGACACAAACAAGACCTTGAGGAGAGTTGCCAAGAGAAACTAGTGAATGATGACGAGTTATGAATAAAGTTTAAAAGGCCATTATGGTTAGTTGTATGCAGAGATGTAAAGTATCATGCAACACGTCATTTCATGCTGTTTACGCTGTTTACATGACTGTTATGCACCATATTTAGGCCAACAAACTCGCACATACAGTACACACAAACAATGGATTTTTTACAAACACAGCAGCATGAATCACACACAATGTTTCATGTTTCCGTGATAAGCCATTAAATGTTGTTTCACCTAACGCCTGTGGTTTAGAGGGGAAGAAGGAGGAGCTCTGTAGTGTGATCTTAACAGATCAGACCTACTTTAAGAATCCACTCAATATGCCAGAAACCTGAGAGAGAGAGAGAGAGAGAGAGAGAGAGAGAGAGAGAGAGAGAGAGAGGAGGAGCTATACTCATGACTGCAGAAAGGACAAAGGGAGGTCATGGAATACTTTTGATCATTTATCTCCTTAGCGGTGAGTTACTCTGGTCTGGACTCCTGAACACTAACATGACATGGAGTGGTCATGCAACTAGCGTTCACACACAAGAGCGCAAACCAACACACTTTCAGTTTGTCATTGTTACATCTACATGTGTTTTGCAGCTGTGTTTTTTTTATTGATTTGGTATTCTGTCTGCGTGAATTTGTGCAGGTGTTCATCATGTGGAGTCTGTGATCCAGATGACTGGATATGTGGGTGGATCAGCAGTGGTCAGATGTCCCTATGATAGAGGATATGAGAGAAAGTCCAAGTACCTCTGCAGAGGGTCATGTCCTCCTGTGTTTAAAGACATTCCTGTCAGGACTGAGGCAGGTCAGACCAAAATAATCAATGGTAGATTCTCTCTGCATGATGACACCACTGCTAGAGTCTTCACTGTGACCATCACTGGACTGACTGCAGAGGATTCTGGACAATACTGGTGTGGGGTTAAAACAGGATTTGAGAAAGAAAGATGTCCACACTGAAGTGGACATTAATGTGATTAAAGGTAAAGATTACATATTGAAAATCTAGTTATTTGATAATATTATAGATAAATATATTTCTATTAAGGGCTGATTTTGCTCTTATTCTCCCTCTTGCTGTATGTTTCAGGTCCCTCTCTTGCCTCACCTTCAACCCCTGTGCCCTTCATAGAAAACTACACTTTCTTTACACCTGCAGACCCAACTGTGGTAACAAACACTTCCCAGTCTGACCCTGCGCTGAACACAACCGTTAACAGTCAGTGTAAAATGATGTTACATTTTACTGTACATTGGACAAAAAGATTACATTAGTTTGCTTCACTTTGTTGTCCTAAAAGTAGACTCGTGTCATAGTCAGGTACACATAATTAAATAGCCCAAGATGCCTAAAAGAAGTGGGCATTGGATGGCCTGCTAAGGCGAGAGCAAGGTTTATCACAGTATGATGTTGAGTAAGATGATGATGAGAAAAAAGTATTTACCCATTCATTGATTTATGTTCCCATGGCTTTCTTTTCTGATGATTATTTTAATTCACATGTACTTGCTGCAATAATACATTCATAATGATTTCATCCTGGATTAAACAAGCATTTATATTTACTGTTCTGTCTACAGTGGGCTGCTCACACTTCTTCCATTCTTTTTAGCACTAGGCCATGCGACTATTGGAGAGTGTAGAGGACCAAACGGACTCTATTATTATGCTGATCTTGTGTGCTGTGGTTCTGCTGGCCATAGGGACAGTGTGTGGACTACTCTCAGTCTTCTACCACAAACAGAGAAGAAGGAAGGTGTCTGCAGGTACTGTGCACACACACACACACACACACACACACACACACACACAAACACACGCACTCCGTCGACACAAGTCTTCACTTCTCCCAAGTTTTCCTTACTCCAGTAACTGGTGTGATGATGTGACATATATGACAATTCTTTGCCAGCTTCTTGAATCGAATTTACACAGTTTTAAAGAAGATTGTATTCAACAACATAGTTTTTTTTTTTAAATGTAAGACAATGAATAGGGGCTGGATTTGAGTGGGGTGTTTAGATCATTTCCTGGCTACTCATCTTCCAGTGTATATTGTGCATATTGACACCACAGTTTCCATTCAACCAAAGGTGCACTGCAGTCTGATGCTTGTATAGTCAGACCTGATATTGCATTTTCCATATGAGACTGTGGCAGCACTGCATTGAGAAGGTTGTGGTCATGGGTTTGACACGTCAACTGAAAGTAGAATAGAGTTTCGTCTTACTGGCACACACACACACACACACACACACACGTACGCACACACATATAGCACACATACACACGCATATGGTCATCACAGAGGAAGCTTGCAAATAGCACAATATGTGCACACACATCATATGTTGTTTGTTATTATGTCCTAGTGAGCTGTGAGGTCTATTACAGTAGCCTATAGTTGTACCGTATGTCTTAATCTTAACTTGCACATTTGGAGTTTTGAGAAATGCAATTTCAGCCTGCTTGCAATGTACTGTTGCAGTGCTTGATTGACAATAAAGTTTGCTTTGACTTTGACATTGACATCCACAAATTTGATTCACCCTGTGAGCTCACCCATGCTCTGATCTGTTACAGCTTACGTGGTCCACCCATCCCTCAAAACAGTGAGCACATTGAGGAGGTAAGACCATATTACAAAAGGAGACGTTTCTCAGATGAATGCATGGAGTGAATCAAAGATAATTTTCTTTCATAGTGATGTCATTCCAAATTTCCAATCAGTTTCCCTTCTGATGCAGCTATGTTTACCCACTGTTGCTCTAATGTGTAATATTTGCAGCCATCTAGTGGGTAGTTACATCATAGAATTTAGGCGTCTTACCTCTGCATGGTGAAATATTACTGTGATATAGATTCACATTGCATGTATGATGAGACATATTAGAATTTATTTAAATTCAGCACCGAAGTGTTCTGCTAATCTAATGGTATGTTTACCAATTATACAATGCAGTATGTCCTCTTAAGTGTCCTTACAGATAGTTCAAATACTACTGTGGAAATGTGTAATATTTAATAAGAGTTTTGATAGACATTTTAGTCATTGTGACTGTTATATATATTTAACTAATATGTTATAAATGTTTTATAAATATCCCGTAGCCCAGTGGCAATGAGACCAGTGTGGAGCCGGGCAGTGTTGAAAAGACTAGAGCATCAGTCAGCAGCCTATATTGCCTTGCAGAAGGGCCCCATCACCGACCCTCAGTGGTGTCACTGTACTCGACCGTCTTCCCAGTCAACAACAGCTCAGTTGACAGCTCTGACAGCTCAGTCTCAGCCTGTGACCTTCAAAACAGTGAGCCCAGGCACACAGAGGAGGTGAGACTGAGAGTTTTATAGTAACTGCAGCAGAACGAAAGTAGAAAAACCACAAACAGGCCACAGAAACACCACCTTGAATTCATGTAGTTGTTCTGATCAGCAGCTCTGGCATGAAGGGTTGAAAGTGTTAGAAAATAGGTTACTGTGCTGTAGGTGATATATTTAAAGCCCACAAAATCAAGGTCTGGCTGCACTCTCTGATGTGCTAAGAGTCAGGGGCGCTGCTAGAAATTTTGAGCTCTATGACAATTTTTTTTGGGGGGGCCCTCAAATACTGATTTCAACATCAACATTTTCTCTGGGCCCACCTGTCAGTGCCATCAAATCAAACAAAGGCGTTACCAAATATTTCAGCCAATAATCCTCCATGTGGAATTGTGTAGTTACTCAAAAAGCGACTATCATCATTTATCAACAATCTGATACTATATGATAATGCATGTTTTACTAATGTCTTATTACTGTTTTATTAACTGTAGCCCCATGACTATGAGACCTGTGAGGAGCCGGGGAGTGTTGAAAAGTCCAGAGCATCAGTCAGCAGTCTGTATTGCCTTGCAGAAGGGCCCCAACATCGACCCTCAGTTTTGTCACTGTACTCCACTGTCGACAAACGTCCTTCTGACAGCTCAATTAATAAAACCCCAGATCAGCAGTCTACCATTAGCCCAGTCACACAAGAGTCAGATCAACATGTCTATGACAATCCACAAGAGAACATTGCCATCTACTCCAATGACCTTCTACCTGAAGAAACTACATCTCCCACAATGCAGTATGGCAATGTTGCACCTCAGCTTAGTGCTTAGGGCTTTGCGTTAACATTCCATCAGCATTAAATGGAATGGATGATTTTATCTACTCAAGATTGCCCAAGAGGTTAAAGTTAAGGGAAATATTTTTGCATTGTACTGTGATAGCCATTTCTTAGTTTTCTTTTCTTAAATGCATTTCTTATTGAGTTAATATCTTTTTGTTTTGGAATATGGTCGTTTTGGTTTAGTTTATGGTTATGAACTACATTTCCCTAATCACCTATGTTGACCCGCCATGTTCGATGTGACGTATGGGGGCAAAGTGAATATGACGTGGGTCACAAGTTCAATCAGGGTGATGGGACAATGGGAGCGCGGGTTTCCACACTGTTTTTTACCACTCTCTCGTTTACAATTCTTTTGGAAACAGTTTATTCGTTTATTTTGCATCTATGGATTATTTAACACCACTTTTCTTTCAAGTTTATGTTTTGGTTCATGGACAATAAATCATCTTTTTCTATGTAAACCTGAGGTGCGTTAATCCCAGCCCCACTCTTCATTCTCCATGCCACATGGAAACCTTGGATTTAAATGGACAACACAAAGTAAAAAACAGTAAGGATTAATGGATTTCGTTTGGACTCCGTTTGGATATGGATTGTAGAATGGATACTTCGCTGGATTAAAAGGACATTGTGAGTAATACAGACTTTAAGGAACTTCGGGCCGCCGCGTCCGATAAAAAGTTTGGCCTGCTCAGTTCAATGCAACAAAAGGGAATGTTTTAAAGACTGTTGATCTCGCACTGAATTAAAAGTGGACATTGAAATAAACTGTAAAAATGGAGGAACACGAAACGAATGCTGAGGAAACGGCAGTGCAGGGAGAAACTGCAGTCCAAGTAACGTTAACTGAAACTGAAGAAGAGACGGCAATTGAAAAGGAAAGGGAATTGTTTAAATTGATTGGAACCCGTAGAGGCAAACTGGGTGTATTGACGCGCAAGAGCAATGAAATAAATGCTTTAATGGAAGCTGGAGATACAAAGGATGAAGTCGAAGAACTAATTGGCGACTTTATTCGTTATATGCAAGAGTTTGAAGCGTTGCAGGAAAGTGTGCAATCTTTATTGTCTGAAGATGAAAAAGGA
>JAODXP020003028.1:0-10135 GCA_027497455.2 Sardinella longiceps
TAGACTTGTTTCACACCTCAACATTCCGAGGTTCTAAAAGCATTCCATGGTAGTAAACTGAACATTCTATCATTGAAATGCATTGGATTTATGCCTCTTTCTGACTTGAAAAAAATGGGTAATAACATTTAAAATAAGTCTAAATTCACTTTCTTTCAAATAATACACATTTGAAGCACGCAAATTTGGAGGTCCCGAGTAGATAAAAGTGGTTTTACATTTATGTGCATGAAGCTTCAAACTATTCGGGACCTCCCAATTTGTGTGCTTCAAATGTGTATTATTTGAAGGAAAGTGAATTTAAACATGTTTGAAATGTTATTACCCCTTTTTTCAAAGCAGAAAAGAGGCATAAATCCAATGCATTTCAATGATAGAATGTTCAGTTTACTACCATGGAATGTCGGAATGTTCAGGTGTGAAACAAGTCTATTACAGAGGGTGGATGCTTAGGGAGAAAGATTGAATGAGCCAGGTTGGGAATTTAGCCAGGACTTCAGGGAACTGCCTACCCTTTCTCCCTTCCGAGTGCACTTCTAGTTGGTTGCATAACAATGTTGAGACATGTCTGAAAGGAATTATCCGGGGTCAATCAACCCGTAGCCATGTTGTTTCACGTTGCTAAGTGCTGTTGATATGTATGACAGTGACCGAGTTTTGCGCAACACAGACCAAATAGTCAAACCCTGACTGATGACTGGTAAGAGATATGATATGAGAGTTTTGAAGAAGAAGTTGCTTTCTTGAGGATGCTGTCATGAGGATTCTGTATCCAGTTAAACCAGACTGGTCTCTTTTGTCTCCTTTCCAGAGAAGCTTATTTTCAGTTGATGACAACCAAAAGCATTCCGTTAGAGTTCAGACCAGCCACACCTCATTTACATTCAGTTATGGCCATAGGAATTTCTGTGTGTGTGTGTGTGTGTTTGTGTGTGTGTGTGTGTGTGTGTGTGTGTGTGTGTGACCCAATTATTTCCCTGACTTGACCTCTATTTTGTTAAAGGAAAGCTCCGGAGTGAAGTCAAGCTGAAGAAGCCTGCTAAATGCACTAGTTATGGAGTGGAACAAAATAATTATGAACAGCACAGACTGAACGTGAACGCCGAAGCGAACAAGCACATTACACTGAACCAATGGAAACCGATTATTCAAAACTAAAAGTAAGATTAGGTCTGAGGTACCGGTGACCAGGGCCGGCCCGAGGCATACGCGAGTTATGCCGTCGCTTAGGGCCCCGATGGCTCGGGGGGCCCCCCCCCACGAGCGCTCGAGACATTACGTTTAGAAATATTATTTTATTTTTGAGGATAAGCATTAACTTTACATCCTTGTGATACCTACCCATTAATATTATCATCTTCCAGTTATTGAATCCATTCAATTTATATCACTTACTATCACTCTTTATCTCAGTCATGGTTTGGCTTACACACCTCTGACTTCTCCCAACAATCTAGCGAAGTTGATGTAGCATTTGTATTTTTATTTCATTCTTGTTATTCTGGCATCATAAAACGTTTATGTTTACCACAGAAAAACTATAACAACAACCTGCAATATGATTAGAACAAAGCTTCCTGGGAATGGTAAAGCACAGCCATAGCGCAGTTTCTAATCCACCGCGGAAGAATCCATACTACTTGTTTGAATAGAGTAGCTACGCATAGCGCTGAAAATCGACTCCGCGTTCACCAACATCTCACCGCATGCAATCGTCAGTCCATTCCACGTGATCAAGTAGGTAAAATGCATACCGCTGAAAGTCCACACTCCATGTTTTGCATTTGGAACAAAGTAAGTCAGTAAGTGAAATGAATCCTGTGAGCAGGAAAGGAACAGATTCCCAAGGAGGTAATATAACGTCAGCTCTGTTAATTGCCACCTCACAACGTAGCTTCGGCTGAAACCTTATTCTTTTGTTGTACTAAACTAAACATTCTAAACATTCAAGTAGGCTATAGGCTTAGGTTAAGGATAGCCTATTTTTGGTTGATGAATATTTGCTGCCTGCACAGACATTGGACATGAGGAAGTTCTTCTATAGGCAAAATCCTAGTCAGTCTTAGGAGATGTATCAAGCTATCTTAATGTAGGACTATCTAATCATTTAATTCAAACCTAGCTCTTTATTGTCAAGAATGGCAAGAATCACTCTTCTCTGATGATATAGGTTAGGCCTATTATTGATGCTTGAAATAGCAAACATAGTGAGTGAATCAGGGCTATATCTGTTAACATAAGCTGCTTATTGTAGCCTACCAATGTCTGTGATATCAGCAATAATGTCCACATAAAATGTATTGTGAGTGTTGTATAAAACCATAGCATCCTAAACTTTTGTTGTCTAATATTTTTCAGTATTTTCAAAAAATGGTGTAAAATTCAGATGATGACAAGAACACTGGGTGAATTTAAACAATTAATGAAACAAGCAATATGTTGTTGTTGATAGGGAGAACAAGCAATAGTTAATCCATCTCAATATCTCTTGAGAGTCAGAGGCAGGGTCAACACCCCCCTCCCCCCCCCCCCCCAAAAAAAAGAAGGCTGTGGTGGCGGTGAGGGGGCCCCCAAATGAAATTCTGCTTGGGGCCCCCTTTGGGCTTGGGCCGGCCCTGCTGGTGACTCAATGTAAAGTGCTTCGCGTTCGCCTTCGGTTAGGGTTAGATTCTGATTCAGAATCAGGTCCTTATTGTATCAATACAGTTTTTCTCAGACTTTTGAGAGATGAACTAAGGATGTTAAGCAAGAGACTAGCTTTTGCCACTTTTGTTTTGTCAAAGATGATTCGAGAACTGTACCAGTGTAACTGAGAAAAATTGTAATAACACTTGTCCATATCCTGCAACTTCTTGGTAAATGGAAGTTGGTCCATTGCACTACAGCATACCATGGGAGGAAAATGATTGCAGTGAAATGGGCCCGTTGACACTATACATACCATAAGATGGCTTTCCAAGATACAGAAGAAAGTTGACCACAGATAACACCAGTATGTTGTTAGACTAGTTTAGGTTTGCTTGAATATCATTTTCCTCCCATGGTATTTTTGGCGCCTCAATAGCTTTATTCTGACAGGACAGTTGAGAGGAAATGAGTGGAAAGAGAGAAGAGGAGGAATTGGGAAATGACCCTGCACTGTAAAAAAAGAAAAGTTAGCAGAACTTGAAATTTCAAAGTCAACCGATTTCACTGGCTTTTTTAAGTTAGCCCAACTCATTAAAGTAAGTTAACACACTGTTAAAAAAGAAAAGTTTGCTGAACTTAAAATTGTAAGTCAACCCATTTCACTGGCTTTTTTAAGTTAGTCCAACTTCAGAGTGCATAACTTGATATTTCAAGTTGCCAGGACTCATTAAAATAAGTAGTCAGAACACAGCATCTTAAGTTGCCGCTACCTTGATGTCAAATTGACATGTCCCAGAATCCCTCACCTTCCACATAAATTCGATCATGTTTATCCATGTTGAAATGTAATTGTGAAGAATCAATGAGTAGATGAACAATTGTTAACACTATAAATTGCACAGTATAACCATCATGCTACTTGAGTGCTGTGTTGCACTTTGCATTAAAACTTATATTTATTATGGCACACCATCATGGAGATGACTATCCACAATTTACTTATCCTTGTAGGTTTGATCAGTAAGGTAAAAGATGAAGCTTGATTGGATATTTAAAATATTATTGCTGACAATGAAGGAACATCAAAGCTGCAGGTGTTCAGATCAGTGATAAATCAAAATCATCTTAACAAGCTAAATATTTCACTCAATATTAGGTTTGGGAGATGTGATAATGGCATGATTATTTTAGAAACACTGCTTATGTAAGGCTTTGTGTGAATATAATCATTCTAATCAGGGTTGGATTGTAATGCTAACCAAAAATCACATTTATTTGAAAATCTGTTTATATTTACTAATAGGTTGCACTAGGAAGTGTGCAACCACAGCTTAAACTAGGTTGCACTAGGAAGTGTGCAACTTCCGCATAGGTTGCACTTGGAAGTGTGCAACCTCAGGTTAAACTAATCAACTAAGATTAGTTTACTTGCTTCTTCAGGCACACATTTTTTTGGAGCATGTCCAAATTTCAGTGACACCTTTGCTGGAGCAATCAAATGATCAATTTTGAGCTCAGCTGAAGATTATGAATTCCAGTTTGAAATCATCATTTGTCTTTTAAGAAAGGGCTTCTCAGTTACCCTTGCTCTTCCCTGAAAACCAACCAATAATCTAAACTTTATCCTAAATTTGGCATCAGTTTCAATCTTGCCTACTTTTTGAGAAACCGCACTGAGCAGTAAGACAATATTTGAATTGAAAATGAACAGTAAGGCAATATTTGAATTTAAAATGGACAAATACTGGTACCCATAATTCTCGGACGTAACTCTGAAACACCTCTGTCATGAGAGTGCTGACTTGCGCTAGAGCCAGTGGGAGCTTAGCTCCAGGAAGTGACTCCAAGTGACCATTAAAACTAACTCGACATTAATCTTATTTAATTCATTTCTTCAGTGTCATAGAATTAAGAAAGAAAATGCTTTGGTATGAATGGTTATCACAGTTGTTTTTAAAAGCATTTCAAAAGGATGCCATGCACATCCAAATGCACAGGCTATCAGCCTTGGTTTTAGAGCAGGTATACAGATGAAGCCATACATAGACTAATGGTTGGAGTTTCAGACTTGAAGTCACAAGGTTGTTGGTTCAATCCCTATGTGCTCACTATTTGAAAATATGTTAAGGACAGCGTTTTTTGACAGAGCAATCACTGGTTTCTCAAAAAAAAAAAAAAAAAGATTTTATGTTGGCAGAGCAAGGATTTTTAAGTTGGTAGAACAAACAATTAGTAGTGTTTACTTACTTTAATGAGTCCTGGCAACTTGAAATATCAAGTTCTGCACTCTGAAGTTGGACTAACTTAAAAAAAAGCCAGTGAAATTGGTTAACTTTGAATTTTAAGTTCAGCAAACTTTTCTTTTGTAGTGTATGCTTTTTAAAATTATATTAAAAATATGGCATTACTGTTTGGGAAGAAGTTAAACTATGCATAGACTAATGGATAGGGCTTCAGACTGGGAACTCTAAGGTTGATGGTTCAATCCCCATGTGCTCTCAACCTGAAGATGTATCAGTAAGGATAGCTTTTTTTTGTACAAAGACCAATCACTTGACTTAAAATTCCTTGTTCTGCCAACTTGAAATTTCAAGTTGGTAGAACAAACGACTGTGAAGTTAAAGTAAGTAGTGTTCACTTACTTTAATGAGTCCTGGCAACTTGAAAAATAAAGTTATGCTCTCTAACTCGAGAAAACCAGTGAAATCGGTTGACTTTGAAATTTCAAGTTCTGCTAACTTTTCTTTTTTTACAGTGTGCGTTTATTGTATGATCTTACAGTATAATTTTCTCTCATTAGTGTCGGTATGTGATAACCAGTTGGTCCTTATTTTCAGATAACTTGTGAGCGTGTGTGAGCTGCTAAGGTGAGTATATTGGGTTGTATGCACTTTCAATGACACAACTTCATAGCACAGTAATTAGTATTCAAAATATGTTGTATTCATCTTTTTTTTTTTTTTTTTTTTTTTTTACAGGTACATTAGATTGATGTAATGGAAATAAACCAGAGGACAATTAATTCAAGACTTGTTTTAGATACTAAAATTGATGTAAAAGCTTGTCACCTGAGGCAGGGACAACAGCTTTAAGACAGTCTATTTTACAGATTATGTGATATGTTTTGGTATTTAGGACTAAATTAAATATCAGGTGGGGGACAGCAAATGTCCGCTAATTCTGGAATGTCCCAAAAATAGATTGTTTCCATTCAAGCACAGTCTCCCCCTCCCTTAGGAAGCTCCATTAATTATATAATGTCTCATGATGTCTTTTGTTCATGCCAAGGTCAATATAAGATCTTAAAATAATAGTGGTGGTGGAGACAGATTTTATCTTCATTTCTGTGTAACAAAAGCAAGACTGGTGTATTAAGTCCTTTCCTTGTCTGAGAATGTATGTATTCTCTTCTTTAGACCTAAACATTGTCCAGCGTCGATCCCTGTGTGCTGGATTGACAGCTGCCAAAAAAAACCATCCTGAAACACTGGTTTGAACCTCAACTCCCCATGATCTCTAATTGGCTTTCTGACTTTAAGAATATTGCACTATTAGAACGCTCCACAGCAAGAACAAATAAAGCCAAACCTCACACCATTACCTCTTGGACCATTGTAATAGAGGAAATCTCTGAAAAAATGTCTGTATTTTGATTTTTAGTTTACATTTGACTTTATAGTCTGTAATTTTACACAGCTTGTTTTTGTTTTGATATTATGAGCTCACTTTCCCTGTTGTATATAGTTTTCTTTTGATCCTTCAGATCTTTATCATTTCTGCTCAATAAAAATTGTTTATCACAAAAAAAGAATGTATGTATTGTTCTGAATTCTGACCATGTTGTTTACCCAGACACCATCACACCCATAATAACATTACCCCACCCCGGCCTTGGCTCCACTGCTGCTCTGCATCCCTAGTGGTAAAAAAGGCCCAAACTCCCCCTAGTGGTGGCTAGAATATGTGCACACACATACAGAAAAAGCGCATTTACCCAATCCAAATGGTACACATACACAAAAGAGCCCAAAGCTTTCTCAAGTGGCAGATCATGCGTCCATTTCCCAAAAGCTTAGTTGTTAACTTAGTTGCTACTTAGTTGGCTGGTTATGGGAAATTAGCAACTATGCTTTTGGGAAACAGACGCCATACTGGAAGCAAACATTTTCAAAACAGCCCACAATACTCCATCTAGTGGTGGGCAACATTGGTATATAAAATGGCTCAAAACTCCATCTAGTGGTGGCTCATACAAGCACACACATACACAAAACAGTTCAAAACTTTATCCATCTTCATTGGAGACAGAGAGAGAGAGAGAGAGAGAGAGAGAGAGAGACGGATATACAATTTTATCTAATACAACAAAAATACATTTCTGGAATGAAACACAAACCCAGAGACATTTGGATAAATCACATTAAAGGGATTTTTTTCTTCATATATCAGTCACTTTTATCAAAAGAAACATACAATGCAAAAACACACAAAAATACACAAACTTAACTAAAGTCATATTGAAAATACATAAACAAAGTTGAAAAAAGAAACTTAAAGATGACAATAATACTAAATTAGATACAGTATAGCCTGATTTTTTAACAACTTATATAGTCACAAAAATAGTCCATATAATAGGCTCTGCTGTTGCTATAGCAATAAGCAAGATGCTCCTTTTAACCTGTGACTCAGCATTAAGGGCCGTTCAGACCTGGAAAGATAGGCATAAAGATAAATGTGACTAACAACTTTTCCATCCACAATGACGAACGATAATGTAGGTCTGTCCTGATGCAAATTAATTAATTCCATATCTTCTGATTGGCTAATAAGCCTTTTATCTTTCTAAAAATCGCTCTGAGAGTGATCGCCAACGATATTGTTGCACATACTTTGTTGTTATGACGGTGTCATTCATATTAATTAGAGCATTATTTATTTGTCTTCATAGTTATAGTTATAGTTATTGCTCCAGGTGTGAACAGCTCTTTACCCCGGCCCTGTAACGCAGACTAGGGAATAAATTAACAATTTAATGTATTATATACATAATATTAATGAAATAGTATTTATTCTTTACAGACAAGCAACACAGTGTTTAAAAAAAAGATTGTTTCAGAAACGCACACATACATTATATGTACATGTATAGCCATTAGTTTTTTTTTGTTTTTTTGTTTTTTAAAGAAAACATAACATGACCTATATTTTGTATTGTGACATGACAATTTTAGTTTAGATCTGTTTCAGTTGTGTTTTGTTGTGCATGTAAATTGTGTGATACAAGACCAAGAAGCACATCTTAGGACTTGCTGGAACCTGGAACAGCGGCTTACACAGTTTTAAGACCCAGTTGCTCCCGTACAACTTCTAGAGTGTGAAGGCCCAATCACTTTTATTAAAGAATATGTAGCAGGTTGATTGACAGTTCCATGAGCCAATCAATGGTGCAGCAGCCTCAATGGCACACTACCAGATTCCAATGTGTCACTGGGAACTCAGCTGATTGGCAGGGCAAAAATCTAATCACTTCTAGAGTAGTAGGGCTGATAGTGAACTTTTCTTCCATCGCGGGGAGGTGGGGGATGTTACATACGTTGCACTTTTACAACACTATACTACTTGGTCATGTACAAATTCCTTATCTTCAGCTAGTGGACAGTGATGGCTGTGCAAAGATCCATATTTAGGCTAATTCAGAAATTTTAGTTTAATCTTACTTTAATCCCACCTCTTTACATCTCAAGGCAAGCATTTTGTTACCCACAGTCATGCAGTAGTAACAGCAGCAGCAAGGGCAGCGATGTGACCCCCACACACCAGGAGGTGAACAGACTTGTAGAGCTGCTACCAACCGTACTGGAGGATGTAGTAGTGACTACAAATGCAAGGAGAAACAGAATTTACATTTAGCTACATTAGGCATGAAGGAGACACTTCAGTTGCATGGCTGAATAACTCAGTCGCCATTACAGAAGATATGGAATCACATCAAGTACCACAGGAATATCTTGATGCTGTGGAAATACATCAAGTATCATAAGAATGTCACTGAACATTAGATAATGTCTCAAAATCTTGAAATATCACATGAATATCATTGAGTTGGTAGAAGAATGGGCTGATGAGGGACGGAACACGGAATTGAGTATCAGTTGCTACGGAAAGTAGTCTAGAACTTTGAATGTCATTACACTTCGAGTTCGGTGTCATTCAAGCATAGCCCTGTTGCACTACCCTGCCACTTGCACTTGATAGCCTAGGACGTGGAACAAAATAATTTGGAAAATAATCACCCAAACACGAACGCAAATACTGATGAGCTGTTTACACTGAGTCAGTGGCACCAAATCAATTTGAGAATAATATTACTGATGCCATTTGGGATAGGGAACTGGGCTTGTGGATTTGGTGGGTTAGGGAGTTGGTGGATGTGTTGAATAAAGTATTGTGCCTGTTATGCTTTATATTTTCTTTTCCTTATTTGTTTTTTGTCTGTGTGCGTCTTAGTTGTTTGTTTTTCTAAAAAGAAACATTTAATGTCATTTAATGTCTTCCATCAAACGCTATCTAGTGCAGGTGGCCGGATCTTGCAGATGGGCTACGCTTGAATAACGCTGAACAATCACTTTATCTAGACCAATAATCAAGTTGTAAAATTGCAGTTTATTCTTAATTAGTGCTGTCAAACGATTAAAATAATTAATCTGATTAATCACAAAATTTTACAATGATTAATCTTGATTAATCACTTTTAATCGCAACTCATTTCCTCCAGCAAGAATTTGGATGCTAGGGTATGTTGGATCCTTATTTTGCCCTGTAAAGACCCTGATACTAAATAGTTGCCTTTGTTCTTCTCAAATGGGGCAATTCACACCTTTCCCCTACCCCCAGGGGTTCCCCAAACATGTTGTTGGACAGTCCGGAGCAAGGCCATAATCTTTGTATAGTTTGACTTGATAGCCGAGCCATTTTCTATCTGAAATTGAACATGATAAACGCAATGAAAGTAGAACCATATCCATCAGGATTAATCGGAGTTAATTTTTTTAATCTGAGTTAAATTTTTTGGATTAATCACGTGATTAATCAGTTAATTTTGACAGCACTATTCTTAATCATTCTTACTGGACGTTAGTTGTAATCCTTCATGCTGACAGAAATGTGAATGTGGATGACATCGCCTACCTGATTGTGTCAGTGAAGTAGTTTCTGTAACAGAAGTGGTTGATGAAGTTGTTCCTGATAAAAAATCTGCAGGCTCTGTGGATAATATTGTTAAAAAGTTAAAATCTTATTAATAAAAAGTTATCAATAAATCTGTCACATGCACACAGTGGAGAGATGGTGAATCCTGAGGAATTCTGCTGGGTCCAACTATGGGCTTATTACATAATGATCGTAACATTTCACACAGTAATAATGCAAAAAACAAACAAACAAACAAACAAACAAATAACTAGAAAAGCGCTCAGAGAGCGCAGACCTCCGCCAAGACAATGTG
>JAODXP020003029.1:0-10150 GCA_027497455.2 Sardinella longiceps
CTCTCTCTCTCACACACTCTCTCATACACACACACACACACACACACACACACACACACACACACACACACACACACGTACCTGTAACACCCGTCCCTACGTGCAATGGACTGAGGAATCAGCTTTTTGTTTCTTTTTTTCTGTCTTTGTTTCTTCCTTCCTTCCTTCCTTCCTTCCTTCCTTCCTTCCTTCCATCCTTCCTTCCTTTCTTTCTTTCTTTCTTTCTTTCTTTCTTTCTTTCTGTCGTTCAAAATAGTCATCCTTTTACCTCAATCTCAGTAGTTTCTGGGAAAGGGTGAGTCTGGTTGATAAGATTACAGTGGCCTATTATCTCTTCCTTATAGGAAGAGCCTGACTCAGTCTACTGACATTTGAACTTTGAACTTAGTTCTGTAGTCTATGTTCAGCTTCAGCACAATGGTGAGATGGATATACATGTGTAACCAAATGATGACTATTCAAGTTGGGAATAAAGACAAGAAATGAATCTAGAGTGTGCATATGGCAATGAATAGCCTAGTAAAATGTATAGCCTGTAATGTACTGTATATACATTGTACTGGATTTCATATTGTATGTGGATTTCTTTTCTCCAGCTGTGAGATCTGGATTTGACACAGTTTCACAGATTTTGCTATAATCCTTCTTTGCTTAAAAGTGTATTCGGCTATTGTTAACCTGGATGGTGAATGTGTTATCTTTACTGCACACACACACACACACACACACACACACACACACACACACACACACACACACACACACACACACACGCGCACACACACACACACACACAAGCGCACACACACACACACATACACACACGCACACACACACACAGACACACACACACACACACACACGCACACACGCACACACACACACTGCTGAAGGGAAAATGTCTTAACAGCTGTCAGGCCAGGGCATGTGTTTATGTAAAGCTGATGCTGCATGCATGATCAGTTTATTATGTTATAGACTCTGAGATAAGCATGTCCCCATTACCTCAATATGCTGCACAGACAGACAAACATCTCCACCCCTGCACATTTATAGCCTCCCACACACACAAGGGCAAAAGCAAAAGCAAAAGCAAAAAAATAAAATAAAATAAATAAAAAAATCATAATATTAAAAAAAAAAAAGATTTGATGACAATGAAGGTCTGTTTTCCGCACTATATATCATTTGTGTACTGCAGGACTTACCAGGGCCTCTCAGTTTAGTCAATTGTACTTTGTAAATAAATCCCAGAATACACAACAGAATAAACATAGTATCAGTCAAAGTAACAGTGTTACTATGTAACACAAAGCGACAATGTTTATTATAAGTGTTTTTTCCCTTACTTTCTTTCTTTTTTTCCCCCTAGGCTTTGCCCTAGGAAGCACCATAGAGTCCAAGACAAAGGGCATCTGGATGTGGTGTGTGCCTCACCCTATGAAACAAGGTGAGCAACTTGTTGACCATTAAATATGTTTCATTGTAAATCACTTAATTCATTGAAATGTTGTAATAAAGTTTGTTGGTGGAATGGACAGTGTACAACATCGAACTCGAAAAGTACTGCACATATTTGGATGAAATTTACGGACAATGTGTGTATTAGGACGAGTAAGAACTGATTAGATTTTGGTGGAGATCAGTGCTCCAGAACACCATCTGATTGTCTTGGCAGAGGTCTGCGCTCTCTGAGCGCTTTTCTAATTTGTACTGTATTGCCTACTTCTGTCATGCAATAGGCTAGTACAAATGTTGGGAAAGATATGTTTTGGTACTCATACTAGAAAACGATACTACGCTTACTACCAACATTTGTACTACCCTATTGCATGACAGAAGTTGGCGATAATAATAATAATTATATATATATATATATATATATATATATATATATATATAGTATAAAAAAAATGAAAAACAGTACACTACTGAAAACGGAAGTTGGATGTATGAGAGTCAGATTAAAGCTTGAACTTACAGCACACAGGAAATGTAATTTTTGAAACAAATTCCTGTAGTAGTACTATGCGTGTGCGTGTGTGGGTGTGGGTGTGTGTCTGTTTGTGTGTGTGTGTGTGCGTGCGTGTGTGTTTGGATGCACACAATGGAATATCCTCTGTTTCCTGTGTTTCAGGACACACACTGGTGTTGCTGGACACTGAGGGACTTGGTGATGTAGACAAGGTGAGGAAATAGAAACACAATGCTACTGTATATACGCTACACTACAGCCCGCTGTATGTATAGAATGTTATAGCAAACATTCCACCAACCAGAGGTGAGTTTCCCACATCGCTATGAGCTAACTGGTTCCTATACTGTGTTGGTTGGCACCTATTAGCGCGTAGCTCATAGCGAATTGGGAAACTCACCCCAGACAGGCCAGATGCAGGCAGACAGGCCAAATCAATACAACTTAATACAAAATTAAATACAATGTAATACAAACCAAATTTTCTGGTGTGCCTTTAAGGAGAAGCATGACATGCATAATTATAATGGTGCTTTGCGAAAGCATTTTGCTAGTGAACAGAAATGCTAACATTTTGATAAATGGAAAAGTCGAATTTCATTAAATTGACTTTTGAATGAACTTGTATTCACAGGGTGATTCGAAGAACGATGCCTGGGTCTTCTGCCTAGGGGTTCTACTGAGTAGCACCCTGGTCTACAACAGCAGAGGCACCATTGACCAACAGGCCATAGAGAAACTCCAGTATCCTTTAGAATTCATAAATTGCTCAGGTCAGAGGTCACAGTTATCATGGAAGTTTCATTCTTTATCTCAGGCATGCCTTTGCACAAGTGAATGGATGTTTATTTATATAGACCTAGTTTAAGTTAACCTGCTAGATTTGCATTTTTCAAGTTCTAGGTCACTGTTGCCACCCATGTCCCATTCTTGTGGGGGCAATAGTCTATTTCAAAAATATCAAAATTTGCTGAAGCGTGTGTTTTTTTACCTCCGCCAAGGAGGTTATTTTTTCGCCGGCATCTGTCTGTGTGTCTGTCTGTGTGTCTGTCTGTGTACAACATAACTTGAAAAGTACTGCACGGATTTGGATGAAATTTTCTGACAATGTGTATATTGAGACAAGAACTTATTTGATTTTGGTGGCGATCGGTGATCCAGAACACAATCTGGAATAATATTGTGTCTGCGGGGGCCACTCCATCGTTGCGCTGCCCCCTCACCCCACCCCCACATTGAGGAGGATGAAATGTTTATGGAATGTTGGTCTCAAGAGCCCACATCATCTTAGCTTATTTGTGATTTGCACCCCCATGGTAAAACATGAAAATGCAATATTATGTAAGGGATAACGGCCGCCGAGGTGTCCCGATATAGAGAGATAATGGACGACGCGTATGACGAAGAACAGCCCGACGGCGAAGCCGAGGGGCTGTTTGCCTACGCGAAGTCCATTATCTCTCTATATTGGGACACCTCGAAGGCCGTTATCCCGTTTATCACCCGGTTGCAACTAAAACGTATAGATGGTAAGCAAGTGTTTGAAACATAAAAGAAACATGTGGCTCCGTTTAGAAAGAAGTTATCCTGTTTGGTTGGGGTACTATTTTCTTATGAAAGAAGATCCGCAAGGCTGCATTCTAAAGAGCATTGATAAAGAACGCTGGTTAAACTTTTTTAACCCAACAATGCCTCAGGTGTCCTGTTATCTAGAAATAACGGACACCCTGACAGCCAATCAGAAAACAGTATTCCATTCCACCGGGTGATAAACTGCTTTAATTACCCCATCTTTAGATCAGATGTTATGAACTGCATCAAATTTAATGTGTATGATGAACATGACATCTTGTGGGAATATGTCAAGTTTTGTGAAATTTCATCCATGGGGGGCTATAAAATAAATTAATTTATATGTACATTTAATGACTGTACAACCATCGACCTGTAGGTGGTGCTATTAAGCGAAGGGTTACTGGTTTGGGATGATAGGCCTACTCTGTCTCACACACACACACACATACACACAGGCAGTGTTGGGGAAGTTACTTTTAAAAAGTAACTAATTACTTTACTTTAGTTACTGATTTGAATTGTAATGAGATTACTTTACTCGTTACTAATTTTAAAAAGTAACTTGTTACTTTACTCGTTACTTTACTTTTGGCCCATAACTTGAATGAACTTGCTCTATTTCGCTGGCTATAACGTCATATGTATGTAGCCTATGTCTCCCTCTGACCCTTTTACAGGCAATGGCAGCCTTCTCGCGCTGAAAGTTTTCATCAATCCAGTGAGCAGTCATTCCGAGATAACTTTTGTTGTTAGCACTCCATATATGCCGTTGTAGAAACGAATTCTGTGGTCTCAAATGTCTTTTTGAGATCCGATTCGATTACAGCATAACATTTGCTCAAGTAGCTCGAAAATGTTTTTCTGTCTGATATGGGAGCTCGCGTTGTTGGTATGCTTAATATTCTCCTAAAACGGGGGGATTCTATTGTTGACAGCGGAACCATGTCCTCCACAACATAGGCTGCAACTAGATTATTTAAATCTGCCTGCGATGTTACCTGTCGTAATCCTCCCTCTCCTGATGTACATTTCGCCTGTTTGGGTGCTGGGGCAGTCTCATCATCACCGGGACGGTGGCTATGGGGATTTTTAGCCACCAGCTTTGTACGACTGTGCTGTCTGGCCAAGTGCTTCGACAAATTGCTCATTGACTGTGTAGAAGTGGAAAGCTGTTTATCACCAGGACATAGCGAGCACTTAACCGACATGTTTTTGCCTTTGCAGGCAACTACCTGAAAATAATGCGAATATTTCCAGTTGGCGAAGATGCCAGTGTTCTCCATGACTTCTCTCTCTTCCATCTCCCTCTCACTGAATCAATCGATTTTCACAGCAACCAGTTAGGCATGCGCCACTAATAAAAACAACGCGGTTTTGACAGCAATTCATGTTGGCCTACCGGTAGCTCACTGATTTACATGTAAATTTGTTAATCTGAATGTCACTGAACAATATCGTGGGTAACGCTGTAACGAACGTTACTATACTCTAGTAACTGTAATGACGTTAGTGAAATTTGAACTGTAATGCGTTACGTTATTAAGTTCCTGACAACAGTAACGAAATTACAGTAACGCGTTATCCCCAACACTGCACACAGGGCAGAGGATATGCAGAACTAAGCGGTGGTCATATTTTGTACCGGCATGCGGTACATCTAGTTTCTGAATTGAGACTGTTAAAAGGAAATTTGCAGTTGTATTTCCTTAGCCACACACAGTTATGTAGCAGAGCTGACCGAACAAATCCAGATTAAGTCAGCCGGTGCAGGCAAACAGGAGGATGAGGATTTTGAGGAGGAGAATGACTTTGTCCGCTTCTTTCCTGCCTTTGTCTGGGCCGTACGGGACTTCACTCTGGAGAGGAAGATCGATGGTCGGTACGTGAGTGAGGACGAATACCTGGACTTTGCCCTGCAGCTCAAGAAAGGTTAGTCTCTGTGAATGGAGCAATGGTTTCTGACTGTTGTGGTTGACAAAATGCCCCACCACCATAACCACTACTGCACTACACACACACACACACACACACACACACACACAGCCTCTAACATACTTTTTAAGACACTGCCTACCCAACCCACCCCTATCCCTCTCCCCACACACAACAGCACACCATTCATCACCTTGCCCTTTTCCGCACATGCAACAGCACACTGTCCCATCTCTTCTGTCATCCCCACCCCCACCATTTTATATTTTCATTTACCTTTACTAAGGTAATATAAGTGTAATTTTCACCAGTAAGTTTCCATACTGGTCTGTATATGCAGGTATTGGTCAAAAGGTAAATAACTACAACCTCCCGAGGGAGTGCATCCGGAACTTCTTCCCGACCCGGAAGTGCTTCACCTTCCCATTCCCGACAGCAGCAAACAACATGACGAACCTGGACTCCATGCCTGAGACCGACCTTGACCCCGACTTTCGGAAAGTTGCCGACCGTTTCTGCAACTACATCTTTGCAGAGTGCCGTGTGAAGACTGTGAAGGGAGGGCATAAGCTCGATGGCAAACGTGAGTCACAGCTTGTTGGCGGTTGAGGGATGAATTCAGTGTAGACGTGTCATGAGTCCATTTTCAAGATAACAAAGCCTAGAAAATTCCGCAAAGCTCCCTTAAATCTGACAGTTGACATTGATCTTTCTCTGTCGTTTTTGTGTGTTCCTTTAATGCTAAAATCGTCAAAGCTCCCTTAAATCTGACAGTTGACATTGATCTTTCTCTGTCGCTTTTGTGTGTTCCTTTAATGCTAAAATCGTCCTGGGCCATTTGGAAAAATGAAAACATCCATGATAAAATCCATGCGTGACTTTGCTTTACCCCATAGTTCCTTCATTTGAAATAGATATAGTGACCTACCTGATTGCCTTTTTCTTTCTAGGATTCAGCCATCTTGTGAAGATCTACGTGGACACCATCAACAGTGGCAGTGTTCCCTGTCTAGAGAACGCTGTGGTTGCCATGGCAGAGATCGAGAACCAATCAGCCATGAACGAGGGATTCCGTCTCTTTGAAGAAGGCATGGAGGATCTAAAGAAGAACTTTCCGGTTGACATTGCACAGCTCTCAGCAGAACACAAGCGCCTTGAAGCCATGGCAACGAAGCACTTCCTCAAACATTCCTTCAAGGATGAGGGTTCGAAATACATGATACAGCTACAGGTGAGTTTCTCTGTTTAAACTGTATGTCCCATTGCTAACCTGGCAAGCCATCCAATAATTTTTAAAAGGTATAGTCTGGCATCAACAGATAGAGCAAACTCAATCATGGGCAGAGCAAGGCAGTTATCTTTCAAACTGCTTCTGCATGCAATAGGATAGCCTATGACCAATCAGAGGAACAAACAAGATGTAAACACCAATTCAAAAGACTGTTGTTCTCGGCGAAGCCCGCCCTAAACACATAGAACGTTGTGATTAGTGAACACCAACGATGTCCAACCAATCAAATTCCCTATGGCTTGCTAGAGGTACTGGCTGAGCAAATCTATTTGCCGATGCTAGAACGTGTAGATTTCAAGTCCATGTACAGTATGTAGTGTTTGATGACTTTCTCTTTTGACAGGAGAAAGTGGGGAGGCTCTACGAGCAGCTGATCAAACAGAACACTGCTGCCTCTGAGAACACCTGCCGGAAGCTTCTCTCTGAACTGTACGCGTCGATGGCCGCCAACATCAAGCAGGGAGTTTATGCCAAAGCTGGAGGCTATGAGACTTACTGCCGTGACAGAGATGCCATGGTGGCCAAGTACCGACAACACGACAAGAAGGGTGTGAAGGCAAGTGGCAAGTGTGTGCGTGTGTGTGTGTGTGTCTTACAACAAAATAATTAAAAAACACTTCAGTGGTGATATTTAGCCTTTTTTTTGGTTACCATTGGATGTGGCAGGTCATATCAATGCTGATAAAATTTGATAGGCTAATTGTTTGTGTTTGTGTGTGTGTGTGTGTGTGTGTGTGTGTGTGTGTGTGTGTGCCCAGGGGGAGGAGGTGCTGGAGGAGTTTCTCCAGGACAAGAGCGTTGAGAGCCAACGCCATCTTAATGGCGGACGCAGCGACTCACAGAGGCCGACAAAAAGATGGCAGGTAAGATGTCCGTCATCGTAGAAACAAAACGGTCTGAGGAAAACTGTTACTTTATCCAATCGGAAATAATCTAAATAACGTTGGTTGCATGCTGGTGTTTGTGTGTGGTTGATTCCATAGGCTATGGGTATTGGGTATGGGGTTAAAGTGGGGGGAACGCGGGAGAATGCACCTCAGATAAATTAAGGATTAAGTTAGCGTATAAGTAGCATTGATGGAACTTGGGAAGTGGGTGGGGATTCTGTTTGCGTGGCCGATTTACACATACCATAGAGAGTACAAGTGGTTTGTTTGCTCATTTGCAAATCATTTGACCAAATTAATGTCCCCCTCTACACTGTTGATACCAAGAAATGGTATCTGTGGTGAAGTTGAGCCAGTAAACATTTTTTTATGTTTTTTAAAAGGCCGGAAAACATTTTTAAAGCCGGTAAACCTTTTTAAAGGCTATGATTATAGGTGGAACACTCACCCCCTTCCCAAGCCCTATACGTTTTGTTTGGTCTGTAGCATTTTATGAATTCATTTAGGTCTTTATGGTTTATCTGTAATTATAAGGATAAGGAAGTTTGTACAGATACCACTGAAACAGTCTATATAAAATTGGACACTGTTATGCAAGTCTATGAGGACAGTGAAGCATGCATACATTCAGACACACACACACACACACACACACACACACACACACACACACACAGCATACACACATGGTTTCTCCCCAAAACACCTCTCTCATATGACCCTTTTCTTTCTCCCATCCCCTTCCCCTTGTTTTTGTTCATTTATTATTATTTTTGTTTGTTTGTTTATTTAAAACAAAATGTTTGGACTCCACACCCTCTGACTCCTGTAATGCGGACCAATATGGGCGACCACTCCCTAAATCTTTGAATCTGGAATTTTCCTCAACCTGATCGGGGCTTCACTGATGGATAACTGAATCTTTACACACACACACACACACACACACACACACACACACACCCACACCCATCTCCCAGAGGCCACAGAGCAGGCAGCACTGCAGGAGCAGCAGACCAAGGCTGCAGAGAAGCGTCAGGAGGATCTACAGCGCGCCCTAGAGGACGAGAAGCACAATCAGATCGAGCGCATCCAGCGTATGGAGGAGAAGATGGAGGAAGAGAAGCGTCATCAGCGTGAGGAGCTGGACCGCGCCATGGAGAGCAAGCTGAAGGAGCAACAGGAGATGATGGAGAAAGGCTTTCATGACCGGGCCCGGGATCTGGACGAGGAGATTGGTCAGCTCAAGAAAGAGAAGGAGGAAGCAGCCAATCCAGGGATCTTTAAGGAGTACATCCTGCCTATAGCTAAACTCGGAGCAAATATCCTCTCCTCTGTCCTTCTGAACAAAGCAATGGGCAAATTCCTGAAGTAACAAGTGCTGTAGTCACGGCGACACGGAGTGTTTACTGTTGCCAGGGTAGTGAGGGTGAAAGCAGGACGGGGGGCAAGATTTTAGCTTTATTTGTCGAGCGCATTTCATACACAAGGTGCTTTTACAGAGTTAGGCAAGAATGATAATCATCATCATCATCATCATCATCACCACCGTAAACATGAAGAAAAGAGTTAGTTTCGTAAACAATGCAGATATTATTGAACCTGACTAGGCCTACAACACATTTCTGACACAAAGGTAGGCTACATAGTTAGATGATGAATTAATAAAAAATAATGATAACAGTAGTCTAATCATCATCTTTATTTTTTAACTTTAATCTGCATCTCTTAGCTTTGTTTGAGTTCTCACTTTTGACTCCGAAACGGCCATTTATCCATTAGGCTATATTTCTCCTATATTTTATTGTTTGTAATGTTGTTGTTTTTCCTTATCTTTTTCCTTTGAAAAGTTCCTGTTTGTCTTTGTCTGTTTGCACATTTAATACACATGCTCATTCTTCTGATCATATTTTTAAATAAATAAATAACCAAGCTTGAAATAAAATGACAGTGCACTGTAATTATGAGGGCACGGGACCAAAGTCAACAATGCTAAAGCTTCTGCCCTGCTTCCAAAGTCTGCATACTTGTAAAAGTTTTATGTCTGCATACCTTAGGTACAGTACACGTGTATCGCACCTGTATAGCAATAAACATGTTGACCCTTAGGTTAGTTCATGTGTCTTTGTGAAAACAACCAAACCAAATGTTTATCTCTTTATCATCAAGCCCTAAAGTCATTACATGATGATCGATTTCTTTTATTAACCTCAGTAGCATGAGGTGACTGTAGAAGGTGTGGTTCCAACTTGGGGGAAGATTAACAATAATTTTTATCCTGTTCATAACCAGCCCCTTCGGTCTATGCTTCACTTCGTATGAGGGTCTGGAATTCCAGCTATTGAGAAAATTTTGTGCTGGAAGCGTTTTTAAATTAAAAAAAAATATATATATTGGATCGGCCCTTAGCATATCATATTCTGACACTGCATTCTTTAAGTTCGCAGACTGGCCATTGTAGCCTAAGGGGCGTAGCATCAAATTCTAGAC
>JAODXP020003030.1:2500-5000 GCA_027497455.2 Sardinella longiceps
AAACGAAAGCTAAGAGTCGAACCTTGAGAGTTTCGTTTTTGACATGCCTCACTCAGTTACTGTTAGCTGCCGTTTCGCAAATTCGGTCTACGATGCATGAAATTCGATCATTGAGGACTACGTGTTGATTCACTCCGGATAATTCCTTTAACATTTAGCCTACAGCCGATACCTTGACTCTGGTCTTGGGCTCAAACTTGAAGGCCTTGGTCTGGCCATTCTCCAGATACACCTTGAGGACATTTGGCAGGAACAGCAAGGAGTTGCCCTGTAAGATAAATAAATAAATAAATAAATAAATAAATAAATGGAGAGGCAAAAGATGATTGCACATTATCAGGTAATAAAAGTACACAAGCACATTTGGCTCTGTGCACCTACGGCATATCCCCAACCACATCAGTCAGGGCTGAGTGTAATTAGAATGGAAACCTTAGGTTAATGAGGATCCTTTTATCAGCAACTAGGGTTGCCAGCGAGAGAGCAGCAGCAGCCCGAGAGAGAGAGAGAGAGAGAGAGAGAGAGAGAGAGAGAGAGAGCATTTCTACGCTTACAACCAGGACAGCTCCAGAATGTGTAAAACATGTTTTGCCATTTCAGTGTTCAACTCCATAAAAAACACGTAGCCACGATTAATGAGGTAACAAATTAGCTAGTTTCACAACATGGAGAAATATCAATTGAACGCTTTCTCTCTCCGTCTCTCTCTTTCTCTCTCTGTTTCTCTCTCCCCCCCATCACTCTGTGATCACATTCTTACTCCCATCTACTGTTACATGTGTCTATTATTCATTATGACAGTGTAGTCTAAATGGGCAGATCAAAGGGAGCAACGCTTCCGGCAGCTGAGGGCTATTTACTGGAGACATGGCAGGAAGGATTGGGAGATTTCCTCCTAGGTGAATCACATTACAGCTGAGTGCCACAAAGGCTGAGCATTATGATCAATAAACTCATGTATGTGAGTCATGAAGCTTTAAAGGGTATAGACAATACGGCAGCAGAGCAGAGATGGATTATTTGACTGATGGATCTTCGGTGCCAGACAAGGGCTATTTGTGCTGTGAGATTTACAAAACAAAACAAAACAAAACAAAATAATGTAATTTGTAAAGCTGGGTACAAAATCTGACTTTCACTTTACCCCTCTGTCTCTATCCTTTGGAAGTCATTGATTGCAATTACTTTGTAAAATTAATTTACAAAGACATTTTTTTTCCTCTTTATTGGACCAATCAGGTGACAAGGACAGGACAGTGTAGACAGACAAGAGATGAGTGAGAGAGAGAGAGAGAGAGAGAGAGAGAGCGATGAGAGAGAGAGAGAGAGAGAGAGAGAGAGAGAGAGAGAGAGAGAGAGAGAGAGAGAGAGAGAGAGAGAGAAGAGAGGAGAGAGAGAGAGAGAGAGAGAGAGAGAGAGAGAGAGAAAAAAAGAGGGAGAGAGAGAGAGAGAGAAAGAGAGAGAGAGAGAGAGAGAGAGAGAGAAGAGAGAGAGAGAGAGAGAGAGAGAGAGAGAGAGAGAGGGAGAGAGAGAGAGAGAGAGAGAGAGAGAGAGAGAGAGAGAGAGAGAGAGAGAGAGAAAGAGAGAGAGAGAGAGAGAGAGAGAGAGAGAGAGAGAGAGAGAGAGAGAGAGTTGGGAAATGACCCAATCTAATTGGCTATGGCTCCTTAGCCAAGTAAGCTGTCCCCGCAGGTGCACATAATTCCAGTAATATCATGACAAAGAGTGTGTGTGCTGGCTGGGGTCCTTGGTGAGTGATGAGAACACGGGCAGGAACTCACCTGAGAGTGGCCGTTCACCACCACCTCCTCTGCAAAGCGCACCTTCACTGGGTTGGACCGCAGCTGGGCTCTCTTCTCCGGAGTTATGAACGAGGATTTGGGCCCCTGCAATTTACATGGGGCAGATTAAGGAGCATGTATGACCAATGAACTCTCTTGATGTGCTTAAGAACACCCCTGCTTCACAGCAGAAAAGGATCTCCATTTAAGGTAGCTCCAGACCAAAGATCCACGACGAGACGGGCTGCGATATTCTATAAACCTGGACGTTCTAAAACGGCTTGCAACTGCCTGCAACAACCTACGACGATTCATTCACACCGCTGCAACTCTGTTCTAAAACCGTTTCGTCTCGGATCTTCAGTCTGAATTGCCCTTTAGTCTTCGGAGTACGTACTGTAGCTCAACAACAACAACAAAAAATACACCTTTAATATATTAGTTTTGTGTAAAAGGTGGTGAACAGGTGATAAAATAAATTAATGATAGAGTAATAACACAATGAAATTGACCAATTAACCATTTGTGTTGCTATGAAGTGGCATTCAATATGTATTTCATGAATCTCTCTGTGTGAAGTATTTGTATCAAGTGTTTGCATCAAGGTTTTCGTTATGAATATTCATTTGTCCAATTATATATAATATAAACCGCTCACAAAAAGTAAGGAAACTTGACTTTGGCCCATTATATCTCCCCTTTAATAATACCAACCCCTA